>SNQJ01S0021383.1:20491-57826 GCA_010110895.2 Picea sitchensis | reverse complement strand
TTTTGGATTTTCTTTATGATAAAAATGCCTTTGGAGCCTCATTGTAAAATATTCTTCTTGTGAATGCGAGTAGCGGACACATCTCTTCTTAGAGATAAGTTGCCACTATTCTAGCGAGTCTTTTACTCTGTAATTTTACAGTTTTGTACGCTTGTTTCATTAATAGAAATCCTGTATTACTGTATTTCTCTGTTTCTGGAAATATTTATGTGTATTTCATTGTAATATATTTTCTTTCATTTCGTTCTCAAAAATAATCTGGATCAGTGGTATCAGAGCAGGTTGCGCTTGATCGTTTTTCAGTGCATGTCCCCGACGAGGTCTGAGTATAGCAAGTCGGGTCTCGAGCTTATATCTCTTGAGGACAAACGATATCCCATGCCAAAGAAACCCTCCATGGTGAAAGAAAAGAAAAATGAAGGAGCAGAATATTCTATTCATCTGTTGCTTGAGCAAGCTCTCACGCGACAGAGAGATGAGATGATGGAGAATTTTTCCCACATCCTTCAACGCCTGTCGATAGCATCAGGCACATCTTCATCAACTGGCCACTTTGGAGACACCTCGCCTTTCAAGGTACAATTCAATTTTGATATTCCTATATTTGAAGGTCAGATAGATGCGGATGCCCTAGACAAAAGGTTAAATATATTAGAAGGTTATTTTTCTGTTCACAAATTTTCCGACAGAGAAAAGATAACCTTCACACTCCTTAAGGCTCTCCCCCATGTCAAACATTGGTGGGAAACTTACTAGGAGAAAAGTTTGATAGAGGAGTTTGGAATATATGGAGTCGAGCCCACTTGGGATTTTTTTGTTGATGTGATAAAGGAACAATATTATCCTTTTGGCAACTATGAAGACCAGTACATGAGATGGATCACATTGCGGCAAGAGAGGGGCCAAGCAGTTCCAAAGTTCACCAATACCTTCCATACCTTACGCACCAAGTTGGGTATCAAATACTTCGAATGACATTTGGTTCTGAAATACCATGGGGTTCTACACAGATACATACAAACTAAAATGGATTTTTTGGACATCTCATCACTCGGTGTTGCCTATCGATATGTTGTTAAAATCGGTAAAAAAATTAAGCACCAGAACAAACAAGAGTTCAAGTATGAAAATCCGCAACAACCAAAGTATGATAAAGATAGCCCTAACAAACATTCTCCTGAAAATCAGTCCAAGCCACAATAAAAGAAGGGTCATGGGAAGATGAAGGACACCGAAAAATGGTGTGATTTCCACAAAATACCCTGGCACATCACTGATGAATGTCGCTCAAAACAACCATTGGTGGACGAAATCAAAGACAAGGAGCCGAAACCTGATTTAGAAAAGACTGACAGAAGACAGATCATCGACGCAGACCCTACTTCTATTGTCGCGACTGCAACAATTCAACTAGAAGAACCAACCGATCTTGAAGAGGGGGAGCACCTTTCTTATTCACAGATGTGGGTGAAGGGGACTGTTGGGTCTCCATTTTGACACCCCTATTACCTTATCTTATCTTCTATATTGGTCAATTTTACCTCTGACATATGCATATGTTGTCTATTTCTTCCACAAACCTACCTTGTGACCTTATTCATATGCATAATGAGGTAACCCATGTTAAAAGAATGATTTGTTTGATTTCTTAATTAATTGGGACTAAATGATTGTTGTTTATGCTTCTAATTGCTTTGATTATTATTAAGCAGCTTCATGACAAGGCATTATCTCATCCGGTACTCATCTTCGGGATTTGTCTGGTACTTTTGTTGGTCTGGTACTACAACAATCAACTATTCTATTCCGGTACTCCGCCTGACCCGGTACCAACTCTGCAGTGATTCGGTACCAACTCTGCGATGATCCGATACCAACTTTGCGTTGATCCGGTACCAAGATCTGTTACTGTGCTAGTCTGGTACTAAACCCACTTCTATAGGATTAATGTTTTGAATGAGTACACTAGCGATGGCTCCAAGAAATTAGTTGGATGGAAGCATCCTTGGTTCGTTTGAAGACCACGATAGACTTCACCACTCATGCATTTCGTGTCATGAGGATGAAGTCCATTCCTTGAGATACTCTATGTTCACCAATTGTAAACATTTGATGATTATCTTCAGACTTTGATTGTATAGTTGATATTCTTTAAAAGGGATGTTGTATAGATAATAGATAGTAGGAATGATATACATTGTTATGCTGGGAAATTGAATGTTTAATTACTGATTCACTCGTTTAATTGAAAGAATATGAATGCTAGTCTTTGCAATTCATGGATGTGAGTAAAGTTTATATTATGTAATTTCTTTAGAGCTACCTTGTTGGTTCGGCAAGGGTCCACCACCGCAACCAAGGTAAGTCTCCCTGTATATGTTTATGTGTGGATATAATTTAATTGTGTGAGTGTGCAATTAAAATAGTTGTGTATTGCAAATGATTTTGAGTGCATGAACTTTCCTAAGTACAACGTAGATCTCTAAATAGATACCTGTTGATTTTGGATAAGTGTGAATGATTCTATTAGTAGATGATTATATTATATTAGTAGATGATTTTGGATCAGTGTAAATGATAGTAGAGGATTCTATTTATGTTTCTGCAAGGTGATATTTAATCTACAAAAGCTAGGTAGATGTTTGGGATTGTTAGATAGGCAATTGTTATTTTTCTGAATCTGGAAATCTTAATAATTGTGTTGTCCGCAGTAGGTACAAAAACAATTAGACTTCATCTCTCACCCTTCATGCATTAGTAACGAAGTCTTTCAATCATATTGACTATCCCCTGTATTGAGGAAGGAAGTTTTGATTGTAATTGATTAGGTCGTGATTGGTTTCTTTCCAAGAGTAAATAGAGTGAATTGTTGATTATTATGTGAATTCAATTGCTACAGGAAGCAGGGTTTCAGTTCACCTCTTTATTTCATGAGCCTATAATGAACAGACTTGCTATCTGAGTAAGAACCTTTTCAACTGAGTGTTTTCTTGAGATTTTTACTATGAGCTTTATCTTCTAGTTTGAATTTGTGTGAAGAGTAGTGTTCAGATATTTCAAAAACATAGTATTTTGTTACTTTTTTTTTTCTTGATTGAGCTATATAAAACAGACATAGATAGGTTACCTATTTCCGGCACATATAGTGTAACAACTCTTTTGATTATGAATCCAGGATTGATATATAAATGAATGCAATATACTAAACATATATTTACACCAATAGGGACCCCACTGCATTTTATTGTTGATAGTGGAAGCTAGAAGAATGTAATCTCAGCAGAGGTCGTCAACTAGTTGGGATTGTCGACAACACCACACCTACAACCATACAACATTGGGTGGCTTCGCCAGGGATGAGATCTCCATGTCAGCCAGCAGTTTCGATTGTCATACGACATACAACCCTTCAAGGATGAGGTATTATGTGATGTTGCCCCGCTGGATGTTTGTGATGTTCTCTTAGGCCAACCATATATGTGGAAGCACCATGCTATTTGTTGTAACAAATATTGAAATTTTGTCTTTCGGTAACTTAGGAGAGAAAATGTTTTATAGTGTTTAACTGTCGAAAGTATAGATGTGAGAAAATGACCATTTGTTTGTCACGTGCATCACTGAATGTTCTCTACCTGTCATCTTCAGTCAAATAACGCCGAAATCAGCCCCAAATGCCACAACAGTATAACAGTCACAAGCCAACTCACGAAAAATCCAAAGACAGGGTTCATGTGAGAATCAAAGAAATGTACCATATGTTTGAGCGTTGAGTCACAAGGAGAATGAATGGAAGAATTGGCAGTGGAATGATCGCATACACCAAGCATTAAGCCACATGGAGAAAAAGCTCACGAGTCTGGGTTTTTTTCCGTCGGGGATTTGGCTAACGTAGATATTTTAATAACTACAGCCCTGATCCCTGAATTCACTAAAGTATTAAAGGATAAGCCGGGTCAAATAAAGATTAAGAAAGATTAATGTTAATAAATCTCATCACAATTTTTCGATTCAGGATTTCTCACATCAAGTATTATCGAAGTCCCGACACTTAAATCCACGAAAGATTAAATATTAATTGATAATCGTGATTATTAAGAAATTAAAACAAATGATTATCGTCTAATTAATCCCATCGCGATTTCGCGATTTGAGATTCCTTGCATGTCATAACTCTTGAGGACATGATACTCGAAAATCGAAGGCCCGAAAGAGTGCAATGTAAAAGCCAAAATCTATTTCATGGATTTGGCCATCAGGGATTTGGCCGACGTGGAGATTTTAATAACCACTTCTTCATTTCCCCGAATCCCGAAAACCCGAAATCGGGACTCCAGTCATATGCAAAACTACTTTAGAAAAACACAATTTTCTCAGCCATGGAGAGGCCTTTTTTCACGTTCGAATAGTTGATCGACATCTAAAAATCCTAGTCTATCTAGTGGTGTCTTCAGAAATTAATTTGGATCTAGGTAAGGCAGTCAAAAGTCCCACGCAAAATGAGGTTCGTTTTCCAAAATGTGGCATTTTTTACTGTGTTGACTCATCATTTTCAAATGAGGATTCTCAGCGGCTGGAGTATCATTTTGAGAAACAGTTGGAGGATTTTGTGCCTAAACCATTAGAGATAATTAGTCTGTTTCAGGTTTTTTATAGGTGTCACGGATTGGGAAAATCGAATCCATCTCCGAGCCCTAATTTTCGGATTTCATATTTTCTTGTTTTAACACATGTTTGTTAAATGCAAATTTGGGGAAAATGAAAAGGGGTCTAAGGGAAATGAGACAGTTTTTTGCTCAGAATAAATAGATGCACAAAAGCCTCTTTCAGTTTATACACAGCTGTTGCGATTTACGAGATACAGAGCCATAACCGCAGCCCTAGTTTTCGGCAGTTTGGCCCATTTTCTATGGAAGAAAGTTTCAAGAATTGGTTGTAACTATTGTTGTATTTTAGATTAGAGAGGATTTCGACCTCAATACATATATCAGGCAGATTTCTAAACACAAAGGGGGAAAAAAGAGACAAAGGAGTAGTACTCTTGGGTTGTAGCATTTGTTTTCCTGTTTAAATAAAAGAGTGCATAGCCATTTTTAATCTACATCAGAGATTCTTATGATGTTGCTTGCAGAGTTTGTCCATTTTATTAGTTTCAATATCTCTCCATATATATTTTCTTCTCGATTTGTAACTATTTTGTAATAGAATTCATCCTTTGTTAGATGCTCTATTGCATACTAGTTTTTCCATACACTTTTTCTTCCTGATTTGTAACATGTGTTTGCAATGGAATTCATCCATTTGTTAGATGCTCTATTGCAGGATAGGTTATAGGTTATTTCTTACAGATATTTGAAGGTTCAGAATTCATCCTTTGCTAGATGCTCTGTCCCAACTATCTCTTTCCACTGATTTATGCTTGGAATTCACTCACTTCTAAGTGCTCCTTGTATTTTGATATGTTTTCTCTGTATTCTGCTGCCATACGTTTTATAAATCCTTCCCTCTGTAATCAACTTCTATCTTGCCTCTGCTCCATGGATTTCCATTGCCAAAAAACTCTTATTACTTGCTTGATCATTTGACTCCATGCCCAATGGACTACTTTCCGGTCCAACCCATCAACCCTAAAAACCTCAAAACTTTCTGTTACCCACAGATCTTCCCACTGTTAAGCTTATTGAACATCCTATCGTGACATATATTCGAGATATCCCTCTCGAGTTGGAAGGGGAGGCTTCTAATCAAAAGCGGTTCATGGTTATCTCAAATTTACTTGCATGCAACCCAAATCAAGTCCGAGTGACAAAATTTATTTCATTTAAAATGTGTCAAGGCTTGGCTCTATTACATCCTAGAACCAACACTTGCGACAACATTTTCTGGTTCCGTTGTCAGGGACGGAGGACGAAGTTATCTTCCCTTGGATACGACAAAGTTCAGATCTATCTCTTGATGGTGAACAAGGGATAGGCATTCAATTGGTTGTGATCATTCACCTGGAAACTCCTTGGTTCATAGACTCTACATGATTTCGCTGGCGACTCCACTGGTCTCAAAATGTCAAATTCGTTCACTGCTCGGATTGCTGCAAGGTTTGCTCCTCTGCACTTTACAAATGTTTATGGTTTTCCAAACACTGTCCCAGACATTAAAGTTTGGGAAGATGTCCTTCCTAAATTTGGTGAATACGTGAATGACAATCCTGCTCAACACTTGTTTGAATTCCACAAGCTCATGGATGAATTAAATGTACATCATGAAGCTATTTATGTTTTCATTGGAAAGAGATGCTAGGCTCTGGTATAAATCTTTACCCCATTCCAGTATTCCTTCATTGAAAGATTTTCACACATTTTTTCATCAATATTGTAAGAGGATATATTCAGCTGAAATCCTTTTTGAAGATTGTTGTAGTGTAGAATTCATAAGACAAAAAGAACAAACAAATCCTCTTGAAGAGGAGGAAGAAACAACAGAAATTTCTCAAGTGGATGAAGGTGACCAGCATGACGAAGAGTTGGTTGATAAAGAAACTAGATATGATAGCTCTTGTGATCATATTCAAGAAGAATATATTCAACATCATGGTCAACCTACAGAAGAGAAAGAAAACAATAGTTGCTTGATACAGAAATTTCATAGACCACCTCCTTTTTTAACAGAAGAAGAGATAGATCTGCTCCTGAACAGTCATGTTGCAACCACTGCTTACGCAGATTTGCAACATCCACACAGTCTTGAATATCTTGTAGACTCTGTTTTGTTTCATGAAAAAGAGGTGGATGTCATGTTTAACCATCTTGAAGAACGTTTGGTGTTCGAGGATGATGTAAAGGCTGTTGATGATGAAGAAGACAATGATATTTTTCGAAATCTATTTCAAGATCAAATTGTTGATTTTTCAATGCAGAAATCTTCAGGATTTTATTCTGATTTTCTAGTATTCAATGAATATAGTGATGATGAAGAGGATTTTAAATATTTGTCATCTAATGAAATTTCATCAAATCCTATTCATCAACTAAGAGATGATCAGAAAAGAATGAATGCTATGGTTGAAAATAGATATGAATATGTTTTTCAAGAGTCTAATGAAGATCCTTTTAACTTTGATACATCCTCTAAAGATATCATTGTCGGAGAGGGTGATCATAAATTTTTTCATGATGCATATTTTCAGACTTGGTTTTCATTTGATCATTATCAAGACAATAATGTAGGAAATGAAGAACATATCTCTTCTTCTCTCTTAAAAATTTTCAGTTGCAATAGGCCAGCATATCATAGTGATGAATTCATATTACAGGGATATGATGAAAGAGAGAAGACAGGTTCAGATCAGTATTTGATCATGCATGTTTCCCCAACAAATATTGAGCAGTCCACATTTAACATTCATATAAGTAAAGGCAACAAGAAACAACATTTCAGTCAGTTGGAACAACAACAAAATGAGGTATTTCTATGTTACTTTTATGATCCAGTAGCAGTTTATATGGAGTCAAAATGGGGGACTGAAGTTTTTATTTCCAACATCTTCAAGTCTGAATTGCAAAATTATAAGTACCTGCTCCCAAGGCATGTTTTGGAATTTGAAGTTGCTCCTCTCATTTTTCTTCTCAAATATGGAAGCATAATTAAGTTGGTTAGTCGGATAATTGCTTGGTTGATTTGGAAGTTTTCCTATACTTGAACAAAGCGGTGATATCAGTTAGAGTAGGTGATGTATATAAATAAGCTTGACTTTGAGCACTAGAGTACAAGAATGGTTTTCAGTATGTTTCTGGTTTAGTTTGGAATCCAGTATGGTTTTGTTTTAAAGCATTACGACTCCATATCCCAATGAATGCATAAGAAGTTTTTTGTTTCAGAAATGTGCAAGCAAAGTGACAGGGTTCATCATTTGATAAGGATGATCTCAGGTCGCCCAATGGATGAAGGCACTTGGTCTACTATTCTTGGTACTTTGCAAGAAATCACCATCCCTAGATGGAGCCTCTGTTGTAACAAATATTTAAATTTTATCTTTCGGTAACTTAGGAGAGAAAAACATTTTTACTGTTTAACTGTCGAAAGTGTAGATGTGAGAAAACAACCATTTGTCTATCACACTCATCACTGAATGTCCTCTACCTATCATCTTCAATCAAATAACATCGAAATTATCCCCAAATGCCACAACATTATAACAGTCACAAGCCAACTCATGAAAAATCCAAAGACAAGGTTCATGTGAGAATCAAAGAAATGTACCATATGTTTGACCGTTGAGTCACAAGGAGAATGAATGGAAGCATTGGCAGTGGAACGACCGCATACACCGAGCATTAAGACACATGGATAAAAATCTCACGAGTCCAGGTTTTTTGCTGTCGTGGATTTCAACGACATAGATATTTTAATAACTACAGCCCCAATCCCTGAATTCACTAAAGTATAAAAGGATAAGCTGGGTCAAATAAATATTAAGAAAGATTAATGTTAATAAATCTCATTGCAATTTCGCAATTTTGGATTTCTCGCGTCAAGTATTATCGAAGTCCCGATACTTAAATCCAAAAAAGGTTAAAGATTAATTGATAATCGTGATTAATTAAGAAATTAAAACAAATGATTTTCGTCTAATTAATCCCATCACAATTTCGCGATTCGAGATTCCTTGCATGTCATAACTCTTGAGGACATGATACCCGAAAACTGAAGGACCGAAAGAGTGAAATGTAAAAGCTGAAATCTATTTCATGGATTTGGCCATCGGGGATTTGGCTGATGTGGAGATTTTAATAACCACTTCTCCGTTTCCCTGAATCTCGAAAACCCGAAATCGGGACTCCAGTCATATGCAAAACTGCTTTAGAAAAAAACAATTTTCTCAGCCGTGGAGAGGGCTTTTTTCACATTTGAATAGTCGATCGACATATACAAATCCTAAGCTTTCCAGCGGTGGATTCATAATTTAATTTTGATCTTGGTAAGGCAGTCGAAAGTCCCACGCAAGATGAGGTTCGTTTTCCAAAATGTGGTGTTTTTTACTGTGTTGAGCCATCATTTTCAAACGCGGATTCTAAGCGACTGGAGTATCATTTTGAGAAATGGTTGGACTGTTTTGTGCCTAAAACATCATAGAAAATTATCCTCTTTCAGGTTTTTTACAGGTGTCACATATTGGGAGAATCAAATCCATCTCCAAGCCCTAATTTTCAGATTTCATATTTTCCTGTTTTGACACATGTTTGTTAAATGCAGATTTGGAGAAAATGAAAAGGGGTCTGAGGGAACTGATAGAGTTTTTTTCTCAGAATAAACAGATGCACAAAATACTCTTTCCATTTATACACATCTGTCACGATTCGCGAGATACAGAGCCATAACCGCAGCCCTAGTTTTCGGTAGTTTGTCCCATTTTCTATGGGAGAAAGTTTCAAGAATTGGTTGTAACTGTTGTTATATTTTAGATTAGAGAGGATTTTGACCTCAATACATATATGAGGCAGATTTTTAAACACAAAGGGGGAAAAAAGACACACAGGAGTAGTACTCCTGGGCTGTAGCATTTGTTTTCTTGTTTAAATAAAAGAGTGCAGAGCCATTTTTAATCTACATCAAAGATTCTTGTGATGTTGCTTGCAAAGTTTGTCCATTTTATTAGTTTCAATATCTCTCCATCTATATTTTCTTCTCGATTTGTAACTATTTTGTAATAGAATTCATCCTCTGTTAGATGCTCTATTGCAGACTGGTTTTTCCATTCACTTTTTCTTCCTGATTTGTAACATGTGTTTGCAATGGAATTCATCCATTTGTTAGATGCTCTATTGCAGGATAGGTTATAGGTTATTTCTTACAGAGATCTAAAGGTTCAAAATTCATCCTTTGCTAGATGCTCTGTCCCAACTATCTCTTTCCACTGATTTATGCTTGGAGTTCACTCACTTCTAAGTGCTCCTTGTATTTTGATATGTTTTCTCTTTATTCTGTTGCCATACCTTTTATAAATCCTTCCCTCTATAATAATATTCTATCTCACCTCTTCTCCATGGATTTCCATTGCCGAAACACTATTATTACTTGCTTGATCATTTGAATCCATGCCCAATGGACTACTTTCCGGTCCAACCCATCAACCCTAAAAACCTCAAAACTTTTTGTTACCCACAGATATTCCCACTGTTAATCTTATTGAACATCCTATCGTGACATATATTCAAGATATCCCTCTCGGGTTCGAAGGGGCAGCTTCTAATCAAAAGTGGTTCATGGTTATCTTGAATTTACTTGCACGCAACCCAAATCAAGTCTGAGTGACAAAATTGATTTCATTTAAAATGTCTTAAGGCTTGGCTCTATTACAACTTAGAACCAACTCTTGCGACAACACTATCTATGAGTCTCAACCTCGCAGTGTCATTGTTACTCTCGGGGATCATCTACAGGATACAAGAGGTGGTTCTAAATACTATCCCACCTAAACAGTGCCACAAGGAAATATCTTATACTACAAAATTTAGCTTCTTCACAATCTATTCAAAAGGAGATCTAAAGGATACTGCAACCACTACAGCCTTGGCCCAAGCACCTTCTATCCAACAGAAGCAGGTTGACAAGATTGCAAGAAAGCACAAATATTTCTTATGCACAAAAACATCTCATGTATCTATATTGGTTAAAAAGGTCCAACCCTTCCAACCAAAGTTTCATGACAACATTCAAAAATCTATGCAACACAACTTCTCCAACAAGGAAAGCATCTCATCAAGATGCAGATTCAACAAACTATTTTCCCTCTCCCACAGGAACTCAATGCAATGGAGACCATTTATTCCTAAGGAGGGAGGATTGACCCAGGTGGATATTGGTGGCCACCCACCTTTTCGAACTTGCTCAAAACAACTTTCTGGCAATTTTCGCAATTTACTATTTTTAGCAGTTTTTAACTTTCGGGGCCATTTTGAGGGCCTAAATGAAGGTTTTTGCAGGATAGAGATTCTCAATAATATCCAAAGGCTCTAATTGAGCCCCCAAAATTAATCTCCTTGACGATACCTTTCCAATGAGCTACCGTGCGCCCCAAACAGAGATTGTATGCCAAAACTACGCCCCCAAGAAGTTGATACACCAAACTACACAAAATAGGTTTCACAAAACTCTTGGCTTTTCATCTTCCGGGGTTAGGGTTTTGGATTTTATTTATCATAAAAAGGCCTTTGGAGTCTCATTGTAAAATCATCTTCTTGTGAATGCGAGTAGCAGACACATCTCTTCTCCGAGATAAGTTGCCACCATTCTAGCGAGTCTTTCACTCTGTATTTTTATAGTCTATGTACATTTATTTCATTAATAGAAATCCTGTACTATTGTATTTCTTTTTTTCTGGAAATATTTATGTGTATTTCATTGTAATATCTTTGCTTTCATTTCATTCTAAAAAATAATCTAGATCAGTGGTATCAGAGCAGGGTGCTCTTGATCGTTTTTCAGTGCGTGTCCCTGATGAGGTTTGAGTATAGAAAGTTGGGTCTCGAGCTTGTCTCTCTTGAGAACAATCTCTCTCGCACACCCAAGAAACCCTCCATGGCGGAAGAAAAGAAAAATGACGGAGAAGAAGATTATATTCATCTGTTGCTTGAGCAAGCTCTCATGCGACAGAGATATGAAATGATGGAGAATTTTTCCCACATCCTTCAACGCATGCCGATAGCATCAGGCACATCCTCATCAAGCGGGCTCTTTGCAGGCACTCACCTTTCAAGGTACAAGTCAATTTTGATATTCCTATATTTGAAGGTCAGATAGATGTGGATGCCCTAGACAAATGGTTAAGCCTGTTAGAAGTTTATTTCTTTGTTCACAATTTTTTCGATAGAGAAAAGATAACCTTTGCACTCCTTAAGTCTCTCCCCCATGTCAAACATTAGTGGTAAACTTACTAGGAGAAAATTTCCACAGAGGAGTCTGGAATATATGGGGTCGAGCTCACTTGGGATTTTTTTGTTGATGTGGTAAAGGAACAGTATTACCTTGTTGGAAACTATGAGGACCAGTACATGTGATTGACCACACTGTGGCAAGAGAGGGGCCAAGAAGTTTCAGACTTCACCAATACCTTCCATACCTTACGCACAAAGCTGGGTATCAAAGACTCTGAACGACATGTGGTTATGAAATACCGTGGGGATTTACACAAATACATCCAAACTGAAATGGATTTTCTATACATCTCATCACTCGGTGTTTCCTATCGATATGTTGTTAAAATCAAGAAAAAATTTAAGCACCAGAGCAAATGGGAGTTCAGGTCTCCAAATCCGCAACAACCAAAGTATGATAAAGACAGCCCTAATAAAAATTCTCCCGAAAACCAGTCCAATCCATAAGAAAAGAAGGGTCATGGGAAGATGAAGAAGAACATCGGAAAATGGTTCGATTTCTACAAAATCCCCTGGCACGACACTGATGAATGTCACTCAAAACAGTCATTGGTGGCCAAAATCAAAGACAAGGAGCTGAACCCCCATTCAGAATCTGATTCAGAAAATACTGACAAAAGACAGATCATCGACATAGACCCCACTGCTATTGTCGCGACTACAGGAATTCAACTAGAAGAACCAACAGATCCTAAAGACGATGAGCTCCTTTTTCATTCATAGATCTGGGTGAAGGGGACCCAACTGCATTTTATTGTTGATAGAGGAAGCTATAAGAAGCTCATCTCAGCAGAGGTCATCAACTAGTTGGGATTGTCGACAACACCACACCCACAACCATACAACATTGGGCGGCTTCGCAAGGGATGAGATCTCCATGTTATCCATTAGTGGTGATTGTTATACGGCATCCATCCCTTCAAGGATGAGGTATTATGTGATGTTTCCCCGCTGGATGTCTGTTATGTTCTCTTAGGCTAGCCATATATGTGGAAGCGCCATGCTATCTATGAGTCTCGACCCCGTAGTGTCAATTTTACTCTAGGGGGGAATCTCTACAGGATACTAGAGGTGGTTATGACTACTATCCCACCTAAACAGTGTTGCAAGTTAGTATTTCATACTACAAAATTTAATTTCTTCACAATCTATTCAAAAGGAGAACAAAAGGATATTGCAACCACTATAGCCTTGGCTCAAACACCTTCTATCCAACAAAAGTAGGTCGACAAGATTGCAGCAAAGCACAAAGATTCCTTCTGCACATAGACATCTCATGTAGCCAGAATGGTTAAAAATTTCCAACCCTTCCAGCCATAGTTTCATGACAACCTTCAAAAATCTAAGCAATGCAACTTCTCCAACAAGGCAAGCAGCTCATCAAGATGTCGATTCAGCAAACTATTTTCCCTCTCCGTTGGGCACTCAACACAATGGAGACCATTTATTACTAAGGAGGGAGTATTGATCCAAGTGGATATTGGTGGCCACCCACCCTTTCCAACTCGCTCAAAACAATTTTCTGGCAATTTTGGCAATTTACTATTTTTAACAGTTTTTAACTTTCGGGGCCATTTTGAGGGCCTAAATGAAGTTTTTTCAAGATCGAGCTTCTCAATGATAGCCAAAGTATATGATTGATCCCACAAAATGAATCTCCTCGACGATACCTTTCCAACGAGCTATCATGTGCCCCAAACAGAACTCGTATGCCAAAGTTACGCTCCCATGAAGTTGATACACTAAAGTACCCAAAACAGGGTCCACAATACTGTTGGCTTTCAATCTTTCGGGGTTAGGGTTTTGGATTTACTTTATGATAAAAATGCCTTTGGAGCCTCATTGTAAAATCATCTTCTTGAAAATGCGAGTAGCGGACACATCTCTTCTCGGAGATAAGGTGCCACCATTCTAGTGAGTTTTTCACTATGTATTTTTACAGTCTCTGTGCATTTCTTTCATTAATAGAAATCTTGTATTACTGTATTTCTCTGTTTCTGGCAACATTTATGTGTATTTCATTGTAATATCTCTACTTTCATTTCATTCTAAAAGATAATCCAGATCAGTGGCATCGAAGAAGGTTGCTCTTGATTGTTTTTCAGTGCATGTCCCCAACGAGGTCCGAGTATAGCAAGTTGGGTCTCGAGCTTGTCTCTCTTGAGGAAAATCGCTCTCACATGCCCAAGAAAGATTCATGGAGGAAGAAAATAAAAATGATGGAGAAGAAGATTCTATTCATCTGTTGCTTGAGAAATCTCTCACGTGAAAAAGAGACAAAATGATGGAGAATTTTTCCCACATCCTTCAATGCCTGCCAATAGCATCAGGAACATCTTCATCAAGTGACCACTTTGGAGGCACCTCTCCCTTCAAGGTACAGGTCAATTTTGATATTCCTATATTTGATGGTCAGATAGATGCAGATGCCCTACAAAAATGGTTAAATCTGTTAGAAGGTTATTTCTCCGTTCACAATTTTTCCGATAGAGAAAAGATAACCTTCGCACTCCTTAAGGCTCTCCCCCATGTCAAATATTGGTGGGAAACTTACTGGGAAAAAAGTTCCACAGAGGAGTATGGAATATATGGGGTCGAGCCCACTTGGGATTTTTTTGTTGATGTGGTAAAGGAACAGTATTACCCTGTTGGAAACTATGAGGAACAATACATGAGATGGACCACACTGTGACAAGAGAGGGGCCAAGCAGTTCCAGAGTTCACCAATACCTTCCATACCTTACGCACCAATCTGGGTATCAAAGACTTTGACCGACATTTGGTTCTAAAATATCGTTGGGCTCTACACCGATACATCCAAACTGAAATCGATTTTCTGGACATCTCATCACTCGGTGTTTCCTATCGATATGTTGTTAAAATCAAGCAGAAATTTAAGCACCAGAAAAAATGGCAGTTCAGGCCTGCAAATCCGCAACAACTAAAGTATGATAAAGACGGCCCTAAAAAACAGTCTCCCGAAAACCAGTCCAAGCCACAGGAAAAGAAGGGTCATGGGAAGATGAAGAAGGACACCGAAAAATGGTGTGATTTCCACAAAATCCCTTAGCACAACACCGATGAATGTTGCTCAAAACAGTCATTGGTGGCTGAAATCAAAGACAAGGAGCTAAACCCTGATTCAAAATCTGATTCAGAAAATAATGACAGAAGAGAAATCATCAACGCAAACCCCACTGATATTGTCGCGACCACAACAATTCAACCAGAATAACCAACAGATCCTTAAGAGGGGGATCGCCTTTTTCATTCACATATGTGAGTGAAGGGGACCCCGCTGCATTTTATTGTTGATAGCGAAAGCTAAAAGAACCTCATCTTAGCAAAGGTCGTCAACCAATTGGGATTGTCGAAAACACCACACCCACATCCATACAACATTGGGTGGCTTCGCCAGGGATGAGATCTCCATGTCATCCAGCAGTGTTGATTTTCATACGACATCCATCCCTTCAAGGATGAGGTATTATGTGATGTTTCCCCACTGTATGTCTGTGGTGTTCTCTTAGACCAGCCATATATGTGGAAGCGCCCTACTATCTATGAGTCTCAACCCCGTCATGTCATTGTTACTCTAGGGGGTCATCTCTACAAGATACCAGAGGTGGTTTTGACTACTGTCCCACCTAAACAGTGATGTAAGGTAGTATCTCATACTACAAAATTTAGCTTCTTCATAATCTGCTCAAAAGGAGAACAGAAGGATATTTCAACCACTACAGCCTTGGCCCAAACACCTTCTATCCAACAAAAGAAGGTCGACAAGACTGCAACAAAGCACAAAGATTCCTTCTGCACATAGACAACTCATGTGGCCAAACTGGTTAAAAAGTTCCAACCCTTCCAGCCACAGTTTAATGACAACCTTCAAAAAGTTAAGCAGCACAACTTCTCCAACAAGGAAAGCAGTTCATCAAGATGCAGATTCAACAAACTATTTTCCCTCTCCCCAGGGCACTCAATTCAATGGATACCATTGCTTCCTAAGGAGGGAGTATTGATCTAGATGGATATTGGTGGCCACCCACCTTTTCGAGCTCACTCAAAACAACGTTCTGGCAATTTTGGTAATTTACTATTTTTAGCAGTTTTTAACTTCCGGGGCCATTTTGAAGGCTTAAATGAAGGTCTTTAGGGATTTAGATTCTCAATGATAGTTGAAGGCTCTGATTGATCCCCCAAAATGAATTTCCTTGATGATACCTTTCCAACGAGATATCATGCGCCCCAAAAGGAGATCGTATGCCAAAGTTATGTCGTCAGGAAGTTGATACACTAAACTACCCAAAACAGGGTCCTCAAAACTGTTGGCTTTTCATCTTTTGGGGTTATGGTTTTGGATTTTATTTATCATAAAAATGCCTTTGGATCCTCATTATAAAATTGTCTTCTTGGGAATGCGAGTAGCGGACACATCTCTTCTTAGAGATAAGTTGCCACCATTCTAGCGAGTCTTTGACTCTGTATTTTTATAGTCTCTATACATTTCTTTCATTAATAGAAATCATGTATTACTGTATTTCTCTATTTTTTACAATATTTATGTGTATTTCATTTTAATTTCTCTGATTTCATTTCGTTCTCAAAAATAATCTGGATCAGTGGTATCAGAGTAGGTTGCTCTTGATCGTTTTTCAGTGCATGTCCCCAATGAGGTCCGAGTATAGCAAGTTGGGTCTCGAGCTTGTCTCTCTTTAGGATAATCGCTCTCGCACGCCCAAGAAACCCTCCATGGTGGAGGAAAAGAAAAATGACGAAACAAAAGATTATATTCATCTGCTGCTTGAGCAAGCTCTCACGGGACCGAGAGACGAAATGATGGAGAATTTTTCCCACATCCTTCAACTCCTGCTGATAGCATCTGACACATCTTCATCAAGCAACCACTTTGGAGGGACCTCGCTTTTCAAGGTACAGGTAAAATTTGATATTCCTAGATTTGAAGGTCAGATAGATGGGGATGCCCTAGAAAAATGGTTAAATCTGTTAGAAGGTTATTTCTCTGTTCACAATTTTTCCGACAGAGAAAGGATAACCTTTGCACTCCTTAAGGCTCTCCCCCATGTCAAACATTGGTGGGAAACTTACAAGGATAAAATCTACACAGAGGAGTCTGGAATATATGGGGTCAAGCCCACTTGGGCATTTTTTGTTGATGACATGGTAAAGGAACAATATTACCCTGTTGGAAACTATGAGGACCAATACATGAGATGGACCACACTGTGGCAAGAGAGGGGATATGAAGTTCCAGAGTTCACAAATACCTTCCATACCTTGGGAAAAAAGATGGGTATCAAAGACTCCGAACGACATTTGGTTTTGAAATACCGTGGGGTCTACACAGATACATCCAAACTGAAATGGATTTTCTAGACATCTCATCACTCAATGCTTCCTATCGATATGTTGTTAAAATCGAGAAGAAATTTAAGCACCAGAACAAACGGGAGTTCGGTTCTACAAATCTGCAAAAACCAAAGTATGATAAAGACGACCCTAACAAACAGTCTCCCGAAAACTAGTCCAAGCCATAAGAAAAGAAGGGTCATGGGAAGATGAAAAAGGACACTGGAAAATGGTGTGATTTCCACAAAATTCCCTGGAACAACACCGATGAATGTCGCTCAAAACAGTCATTGGTGGTTGAAATCAAAGACAAGGAGTTGAACCCTGATTCAGAATCTAATTCATAAAATACTAACCTAATATAGATCATCGACGGAGACCCCATTGCTATTGTCATGACCATAGCAATTTAACCAGAAGAACCAATAGATCCTGAAGAGGGGGAGCGCCTTTTTCATTCACAGATGTGGGTGAAGGGGACCCCGCTGCATTTTATTGTTGATAGCGGAAGCCAAAAAAACCTCATCTCAGTAGAGGTCATCAATGATTTGGGATTGTCAACAATACCACACCCACAGCCATACAACATTGGGTGGCTTTGCCATGGAAGAGATCTCTGTGTCATCCAGCAATGTCGATTGTCATACGACATCCAACCCATCAAGGATGAGGTATTATGTGATGTTTCCCTGCTAGATGTATTTGATGTACTCTTAGGTAAGCCATATATGTGGAAGCGCCATGCTATCTATGAGTCTCGACCTCGTAGTGTCATTGTTACTCTGGGGGGTCATCTCTACAGGATACCAAAGTTGGTTTTGACTACTGTCCCACCTAAACAGTGTCGCAAGGTAATATCTCATACTACAAAATTTATCTTCTTCACAATCTGTTCAAAAGTAGAATAGAAGGATATTGCAACCACTACAGCCTTGGCCCAAGCACCTTCTATCCAACAGAAGTAGTTCAACAAGACTGTAGCAAAGCACAAAGATTCCTTTTTAACACAAACATATCATGTATCCAGAACTCAACACAATGGATCTACAAATACACAACAACCAAAATATGATAAATATGACCCTAACAAATAGTCTCTTGAAAACCAGTCCAAGCCAAATGAAAAGAAGGGTCATGGGAAGATGAAGAAGGACACTGGAAAATGGTGCGATTTCCACAAAATCCCTTGGCACAACACCGATGAATGTTGCTTAAAACAATCATTGGTGGCTGAAATCAAAGACAAGGAGCCGAACACTGATTCAGAAAATAATGATAGAAGATATATCATCGACACAAACCCCACTGCTATTGTCGTGACCGCAACAATTCAACCAGAAGAACCAACAGATCCTTAAGAGGGGGAATGCCTTTTTCATTCATAGATGTGGGTGAAAGGGACCCCGCTACATTTTATTGTTGATAGCAGAAGCCATAAGAACCTCATCTCAGTAGAGTTTGTCAATCAGTTGGGATTGTCAACAACAACACACCCACAACCACACAACATCGGGTTGCTTCACTAGGGACGAGATCTCTATGTCAGCCAGCAGTGTTGATTATCATACGACATTCAACCCTTCAAGGATGAGTTATTATGTGATGTTTCCCCATTGGATGTCTGTGATGCTCTCTTAGGAAAACCATATATGTGGAAGAGCTCTACTATCTATGAGTCTTGACCCCACAGTGTCATTGTTACTCTGGGGGGTCATCTCTACAGGATACCAGAGGTAGTTCTACTTATTTTCCCACGTAAACAGTGCCACAAGGTAGTATCTCATACTACAAAATTTAGTGTCTTCACAATCTGTTCAAAAGGAGAACAAAAGGATACTGCAACCACTACAACCTTGGCCCAAGCACCTTCTATCCAACAAAAGAAGGTCGACAATACTGCAACAAAGAATAAAGATTCCTTCTGCACACAGACATCTCATGTAGCCAAACTGGTTAAAAATTTCCAGCCCTTCCAGCCACAGTTTCATGACAACCTTCAAAAAGCTAAGAAACACAACTTCTCCAACAAGGAAAGCAGTTCATCAAGATGCATATTAAACGAACTATATTCCCTCTCCCCCGGGAAATTAGTGCAATGGGGACCATTTCTTCCTAAGGAGGGAGGATTGATAGAGGTGGATATTGGTGGTCACCCACCTTTTCCAACTCGCTCAAAACAACTTTATGGAAATTTACTATTTTTAGTAGTTTTTAACTTCTGGGGCCATTTTGAGGTCCTAAATGAAGGTTTTTCGGGATCGATTTTCTCAATGATAGCTAAAGTCTCTGATTGAGCCCCCAAAAGGAATCTCCTCGATGATACCTTTCCAACGATCTATCGTGCGACCTGAAGGAAGATCATATTCCAAAGTTACGCCTCCGGGAAGTTGATACACCAAACTACCCAAAACGTGGTCGACAAAACTGTTGGCTTTTCATCTTTCGGGGTTAGGGTTTTAGATTTTATTTATGATAAAAATGCCTTTGGAGCCTCATTGTAAAATCATCTTCTTCTGAATGTGAGTAGCAGACACATATCTTCTCATAGATAAGCTTCCACCATTCTAGTGAGTCTTTCACTTTGTATTTTTATAGTCTCTATACATTTCTTTCATTAATAGAAATCCTGTATTACTTTATTTCTCTGTTTTTGGCAATATTTATGTGTATTTCATTGTAATATCTCTTCTTTCATTTTGTTCTAAAAAATAATCTGGATTAGTGGTATCAGAGCAGGATGCTCTAGATCATTTTTTAGAGCATGTCCCCGACGAGGTCCGAGTATAGCAAGTTGGGTCTCGATCTTGTCTCTCTTGAGGACAATCGCTCTCGCACCGCCAAGAAACCCTCCATGGTGGAAGAAAAGAAAAATGACGGAGCAAAATATTATATTCATCTGTTGCTTGAGAAATATCTCATGCGACAAAGAGGCAAAATGATGGAGAATTTTTCCCACATCCTTCAAATCCTACCGATAGCATCAGGAACATCTTCATCAAGCAACCACTTTGGAGGAACCTCTCCTTTCAAGGTACAGGTCAATTTTGATGTTTCTATATTTGAAGGTCAGATAGATGTGGATGCCCTAGACAAATGGTTAAATATGTTAGAAGGTTATTTCTCTGTTCAAAATTTTTCTAACAAAGAAAAGATATCATTTGCACTTTTTAAGGTTCTCCACGATGTCAAACATTGGTTGGAAACTTACTGGGAGAAAAGTTCCACAGAGGATTCTGGAATATATGGGGCCGAGCCCACTTGGGATTTTTTTGTTGATGCAGTAAAGGAACAGTATTACCTTGTTGGAAACTATGAGGACCAGTACATGACATGGACCACACTGTGGCAAGAGAGGGGCCAAGAAGTTATAGAGTTCACCAATACCTTCCATACCTTGCGCATGAATTTGGGTATCAAAGACTCTGAATGACATTTGATTCTGAAATACCGTGGGGCTCTACAAAGATACATCTAAACTGAAATGGATTTTTTGGATATCTCATCACTCGGTGCTGCCTATCGATATGTTGTTAAAATCGAACAAAAATTTAAGCACCAGAGCAAACGAGAGTTTAGGTCTGCAAATACGCAACAACTAAAGTATGATAAAGACATCCCTAACAAAAAGTCTCCCGAAAACTAGTCCAAGCCATAGGAAAAGAAGGGTCATGGGAAGATGAAGAAGGACACTGGAAAATGGTGCAATTTCCACAAAATCCCCTAGCACAACACCAATGAATGTCTCTCAAAATAGTCATTGGTGGCCAAAATCAAAGGCAAGGAGCCGAACCTTGATTCATAATCTGATTCAGAAAATACTGATAGAAGACAGATCATCAGCGCAAACCCCACTGCTATTATCATGACCACATCAATTCAACCAAAAGAACCAATAGATCCTAAAGAGAGGGAGCACATTTTTCATTCACAAATGTGGGTGAAGGGGACCCCTCTGCATTTAATTGTTGATAGTGGAAGCTAGAAGAATCTCATCTCAACAGAGGTCATC
The DNA here is from genome assembly GCA_010110895.2 of Picea sitchensis. NCBI lineage: Eukaryota > Viridiplantae > Streptophyta > Pinopsida > Pinales > Pinaceae > Picea > Picea sitchensis. Next base: position 36,520 of record SNQJ01S0021383.1, on the reverse strand, counting down.
AACTAGTTGGGATTGTCGACAACACCACACCCACATCCATACAACATCGGGTGGCTTCGCCAGGGATGCGATCTCCGTGTCATCCAGTAGTGTCGATTATCATACGGCATCCAGCCCATCAAGGATGAGGTATTATGTGATGTTTCCCCGCTGGATGTCTGTGATGTTCTCTTAGGCCAACCATATATGTGGAAGCACCATGCTATCGATGAGTCTTGACCCCGTAGTGTCATTGTTACTCTAGGGGGTCATCTCTACAGAATACTAGAGATGGTTCTGACTACTGTCCCACCTAAACAATGTCGCAAGGTAGTATCTCATACTACAAAATTTAGCTTCTTCACAATTTATTCAAAAGGAGAACATAAGGATACTGCAACAACTACAACCCTAGCCCAAGCACCTTCTATCCAATAGAAGTAGGTCGACAAGACTGCAACAAAGAATAATTATTTTTTCACATAGACATATCATGTAGTCATAATGGTTAAAACGGTCCAACCCTTCCAGCCATAGTTTCATGACAACCTTCAAAAAGCTAAGCAACACAACTTCTCCAACAAAGCAAGCAACTCATCAAGATGAAGATTCAACAAACTATTTTCCCTCTCCCCTAGGAACTCAACACAATGGAGAACATTTCTTCCTAAGGAGGGAGGATTGATCCAGGTGGATATAGGTGGCCACCCACCTTTTCTAACTCGCTCAAAACAAATTTCTGGCAATTTTGGAAATTTACTATTTTTAGTAGTTTTTAACTTTCAGGGCCTAAAAGAAGGTTTTTGGGATCGAGCTTCTCAAAGATTGAAAAAGGCTCTGATTGAGCCCCCAAAATGAATCTCCTAGAAAATAAATTTCCAAAGAGCTATCGTGCACCCCAAATAGAGATCGTATGCCAAAGTTACGCCCCTAGGAAGTTGATAGACCAAACTACCCAAAACGGGGTCCACAAAATTGTTGGCTTTTCATCTTCCAGGGTTAGGGTTTTGGATTTTCTTTATGATAAAAAGGCCTTTGGAGCCTCATTGTAAAATCATCTTCTTCCGAATGTGAGTATCGGACACATCTCTTCTCAGAGATAAGTTTCCACCATCCCAATGAGTCTTTCACTCTGTATTTTTACAGTCTCTATACATTTCTTTCATTAATAGAAATCTTGTATTATTGTATTTCTCTGTTTCTGGAAATATTTATGTGTATTTCATTGTAATATGTCTTCTTTCATTTTGTTCTAAAAAATAATCTGGATCATCCACCTCATAATTGAAGAAATAGAAATAATATCTTGAATATAAGTATACTTGGCGACTAGAGAAAAATTATCCTCATAGTCCACTCCCTCTTTCTGAGAGAACCCTCTCGCCACAAACCTTTCCTTGAACTTCTCGATGCTACCATATGAAGCATTCTTGATATTTTATAGTCACTTGGAAGTCAAACTGAATTCCCCTCCAGTCTTGGTACTATGTACCAAACATCATTCCTCATAACAGAGGTGTACTCCTCTACCATGGAATGTCACCATACATGTTGATTTGTTGCTTCCTCAAAACTGGAAGGCTCAACATCAATGATGTTACTCATAAGAACCATATAGTTCGTAAACTTCTTTAGAGGCCTGCACACTTTTCCCACACTCCTAGGAGCCTCACTAACATCCTTCAATGTCTGCAATAGCCATCTGGGTGTCCTGACAGGACCAGAAGGGGATAACGCCTCCACCCCACCTGAAGTCTAAATTGTTGATTGTTTCTCATCCTTCAGAGTCTGAACTATTGATGAATCTCAAGATCTCCTATATGCCAAGTTCTCCTCGAACTTAACATCTCTTCTCACAAATGTCTTCCTCTATGCTAGAATGAAGATCATGTAATCCTTTTAGGTCTCACATTACCCGAAAAATATACCCTTCTATTTTGAAGGATCCAACTTTGTCCTCTTTTTCACATGCCCATGGATATAGAATGGAAAAAAAAATATCCTCAAATGACCAATCTCTAGCTTCACTCCTAAGAATGCCTCCTTCAGATTCTTATCCCCTAATCTCCTATGAGGACTCATGTTCTATACATATATTGCTATGTTACAAGCCTTTTTCCAAAGAAACTTATGCAACTCTTGGTCATGTATCATAGCCCTGTTAGAACCGATGATGGAACAATTCTTTCTCTCTGCAACTCCATTCTACTAAGGTTTGTATGAGACTATTATCTCCCTCTTGATCCTTGCCTACTTGCAGAAATCCTTGAAGTCATTGGAGGTGTACTCTCACCCATTATCCAACCTCAAGACCTTGATATTCTTACCTATTTGGTTCTCTACTTGAACTTTAAACTTCTGAACCAATCGAAGACCTCATCCTTGGTATTCATGAAGAAGATCCATATTTTCCTAGAAAAATCATCAATAAACATCACGTAGTATGACGATCCCTATAATGATTCTATTGACATCATCCTACTCACATCTGAATGGATAATATCCAAGATCCCCTTAGACCTACTCTCACTACTCAGAAAATAATCCTTGGAATTATTTACAAGTGCACACCCTCTACACACTCCATGCTTCTCAATACTAAACTTTGGAATATTTGTAAAACTCCCCCTCAGAATCGACAAAGCCCTGTAGTGTAGGGTCTCAACCACTTGTGCCACAGCTCACATAGGTTGTAAATGTCGTGTACCAAAGCCTGAATACGCTTTCCTTGTAACCTATATAAAGTTCCCTCTCTAACCCAAATGACCACTACGTTGTTCGTGATATCTTTCTCTAGACGTATGAGTACCTTCCCTCTTTGAAAAGTAACGAAAAAACCCTTGTCCTCCATAGTTGAGAATGAAAGAAAATTCTTCTTCAAACCTGGTACATAATTTTAAAATATTCGATGTGTTCGTTTTACCATAGACAATATCACTATTGTCACCCAACCATAGGCATGCATCCACCCCCGAGCACCATAACATTTTCTAGATAGAATGATTCTGAAAGAAACACTAGAACCAATAGATAACCAAGATAGCTCATCTTTCTCCAAAGATAGCTTAGCAAACAAAAATTCCTAAAGCCACAGAACAAGAATAATACTCAGTTGCAACAGTTGCATTTGTAGCAGCTATAGTTTCACTTACCAAGAATACCACCAAGAAATATCACCAAGAACACCACCAAGAGATACTAGAGCATAGGGAGCACATCTTAGGCTAGATGGCACTAGAGAGAGAGACCAAGAACCATCCCAGAATATCCACCTTCCATCCTTGCATCTGCAACTCCAAACTTATTCCATACTTAACTGAGAGGGTGTGTGAAGTGTGTGTGTACAAATGAGCTAGATCATCTCTTATTTATAGTGGTTCATGTCACTTTTCTAGGCTGACTTGTCCTTTTAGAATCTAATACTTTAATATTAATTATTTTACTAAGATGACTTATCTTCTAGGGTTTCTACACATCTATTTAGGGTTTCTCTTGCTTCTGGAATATTCTATTCTAGCCAAACGTTACACATGGAGATTAATACCTCCCACATATACCATAATATCAACACACCCTCCTAGATAGGGAGGTATTAACAAGTAGCATCGTCATAGCCACACAAGATATATCATGGTCAAGTAGATCAACTCACGAGCAACATCACCACTATCAGTATCATCTGATAGCATCAACTACATCATCTCTCGAGACCATACTACATCTGAGTAATTGGGAATGATGTTGAATAAGTCACTCACTCAATAGAGTGATACAAGGACCATTCTTCTAATCCAGACATACGTCCTAGAAGAATGATTGTCCCAAAAGATTTTGAATGTCCTTGATGGATCCAAGAACCATCCTCTCCACTACATCATATCTAATTTGTATGATCATATCTATGCTATATTAGAATGATGTGGAGTACCATATACATCATCTCTAATCTGTACTAGCATGGTGTCAATGCACCATATCTAAGTTGTACTCACATGATGTATATTAATGCCTCTGCATCATATCACTATCCATCAAGATGGAAATCACCTCCAACACCAATGGTAGTCTCCATGGAAATCAGATAGTAGCATACAACTTCTACAATGTCATCCAATAGAACACAACTGTGTCTATCCCTAGTAGTACAACTATTGTCCAGTGGTACACAACCACTCGTAATAGCACACAGCTACTAACCAGTGACACACAGTCACTACCACTCGAGCACATCCACCACAATAAGATATAGTCACTATCTAGAGACATACAGTCTCCACAACAATCAAATCATATCACATGATATCATCCTAGATCAACAATGTCATCAATTGCATCACCTCTAAGCCATACTAGCATGATGTGAATGCATCATATATAAGTTTTATTGACGTGATCTAGAGTATCATCTACATCATCTCTAAGTTGTATGAGCATGACATATCTAGCATGATGCCAATGCATCATATCTAAGTTGTATGCCATATCTAAGTTGTACTCGCATGATGTATATCAGTGCCTGACAGTGTCTTCTCTAATATGTATGATCATCTCTAAGATGTACTAGCATGACATATCTAGCATGATGCCAATGCATCATATATAAGTTGTACTAGCATGATCATATCTAACATGACACAGGCCATATTCATCACCTCTAATTTGTATGGTCATCTCTAAGTTGTACTAGCATGAACATATCTAGCATTATGTCAATACATCATATCTACATTGTATGTCCATATCTAAGTTGTACTAGCATGACCATATCTAGAATGATGCAGCTCACCAACATTGTATCTAAGTTGTACTAGCATGAACATAACTAGCATGATGTCAATACATCATATCTAAGTTGTATGTCCACCTCTAATTTGTACTAGCACGATGCACCTTAGTCCACTGTATCATCCACAACTCCAACCATCTGTGTCATATCTAAGTTGTACTAGCATGATAATAACTAGAATGATGCAAGAATCATCTCTAAGTTGTATGACCATATCTAAGTTGTACTAGAATTATATAGATCTGCATCTCACTGAAATTCCATGATGTCACATATCATCACTCCCTCCCAACCAAGGAAGTCATCTCCTCCCTCTCAACCAAGGGAGAAATCTCCACAAGTCCCAACTTGTCCCTTAAGTATGCAAACTTTATCTTGGACAGAGGTTTTGTCACAATATCAGGTGTCTTCTGATCAGTGAAAATCACTTATCCCATCTATACTTTATCACGGAGAAAGTAGTACTTGATCTCAATGTGCTTCGACCTGTCATGGAACACTGGGTATTTCGGAAATGATGAAGTAAAATAACTTCCATACAACTATAAGCATTAAGTCACCAAAAACACACAGTCTTTGTCAATCCTAAAAATGACAAAGGCCATATTTGTCGGGGAGCACTAAGCGCTAAGCACACAACCATAGAATGCTCAGTGGCTAGGTGTTTAGTGCTCTCCATATAAGTCCAGGTCCGTGATTGTTTCTTCCCATAAATGATTCCTTTAACATGTGTGATGAATCATGATATGAAATTTTTTATAGGTTTTCTCATTTCCATGGAATCTATAAATTCGCTCATGTACGCCATGAGTTTTAATGTATTCACTCAAAATATTGTCCTCGTTAGTAGTCCAAGCCCCACGACTGTGACCCTCCTCATGTTTCGAACAACTCCAACAACTAGGAGATCTACCTATGATCTATGACCTGATTGATCTAACAAACACTCAACCAGTAGCTTACATAGAGTTCTATATTCCACAGTACATAGTACGATGACAAATGTCACGTGCAATGTCTCCCTAGTGGCCAAAGATGGTAAATATACGGTTGCATAATATCACACATGAAACAAGTGTATAAGGACACAAGTGGAAAACAAATTTCATTTGTAGATAAATTTGACAAAACCAATACATATTCAAAATAGAGGTATATTTTTGGTTTTGTTTTTTTAAATAAAAGTCCAAAAAAGGGACAAAACATAAAAAGACGACATAAATAATTATCTTTCATTTCTAATTTAAATTTGTTATTAATAATAATATATTATTATTATTAATTTATTTTATGTTCTTACTAAAACCCTTCTTTCATTAGACGAGGTTCTCAAAGCGTAGCTTAAATGTTCTACGAAATGATTTTTTTTTTTTGGCCATATTTTCCGAGGACATTTTCCTGAAATCCAGTGAGAAATTGTTAGATACGCAGATTTATATTTTTGTATAATCCAAGTGCCCTATGGGTTTTTCAGCATGATGAATCCATTTCTACATTCAAAAATTAATTTTAAACAACAAAAAATAATGATTTTATGCAAATTTATATCGCCAGATTCCGGTGAAAAAAAAAGCATTTCATAGAACAGTTAGATAACGTCATTGTCATGTTTCAAGGTGCTAAACATGTATTTTGACACATGTGCATGGATATAGTGGTGTGATTACAAAAGTTTGGAAAGCAATAAGATATTCACATATATGTTTTTGAAATTATTTGAAGATAATGTGCTTCATGCATTAAAAGGGTCACGTTTGGAAATTATGTAGTTGGAGTGGATGAGATGGAGATGTCATATGGGTAAGCTTTAAATTTTATTGTGTTATGGAATACCACTTATGTATAGTGTGCTTCATGATAGGATTGGGGTATTTTTGGAAGGTAAGTTAGATTTTTATGCATATTGTTATTATGATATGTTCTTAGTGCTCATCTTGATTGGATGTGGACTTGTAGTTTTGAAAATAAGTACGTTATATTCTTTGTAGTAGGTTTTGTTTTTTACTATAAATTCATATTTTTAGCATTAATGTAATTGGATTATATAAGAGTGCGTAAATAAATAAGTTATTGATAGTTTAATTTTTTCATTTAAGTTATTTTTTCATATTTTAGTTATTCAATTGTTTAGTGTTGAAATCCCCTTACTCTAGTACCTAGGTATCTTGTTATCTAATAATTTCCTTACTGCAAATCATATTAACAACTCATAAAACAAAAATACACTACTGAAATATTCAACTCAATAAATATAGTGGAAGAAAAATTGGAAACCAAATCATGCACACATAAGCACCAATATTTTTGGGTAGATACCCTTGGAAAAACTCTGAAGGGAAAACCAGTGTTGAGAATGATTTTATTATGGTAAAATCAGTGCTCTTGTAATAGGAATAATGGCCCACTGAGAGAAATACGACTGGAGACAAACCTTACAAAGTTTGATCTGTTGTATGACACAAATCGGCATGTTTTTTTATATGTACACGTATGTCCTTAAGCGCTCCTGCGTATATGTGTTTGTCTCCATTTGCACCCACATACATGTACGAAAATCCTATACAGAAAACCATGTACGGTGCAAATCTTCTTTGTGTCTTCGCTTAATCGAAACCCACTTACGACATCCTTGTTCTCTCTTCTCAATGATATGATCTCTAGATTGAAGTCCTTCTCCACTTATCTGAGATATCCTTGAATCACAATCCTTCATGTTCCAACCCTCTCTGTGTTGACTCTCTCAACACAAGTATCAAGTGTCTTCCTCCTTCACCCTAGCCTTGCTTTTATAATCTTGAGTTATAATCTAACCCTAATCTCCAAAGTGATTAATGCTTGAGATTACTTCTCACCTCACTTGAGATTAATGGCTAATATTACATGCTAATTACTTTTAGCATTTTCCTTAAATAACTCAATTAATTAATTAATTAATTAAAGAACTTTACTTTAATAATTCCTTTAACTAAAGTAATGTTACCTAGATAGAAGTATTTTTATAACTTTTTCGTGCTAGACACCAAGGATATGTGGAAATATTTGTCTGATGCTACATGCATCAACATTCCTTCTTAGCGAGGAAGGTATTATGCACCACTCCAAGTCTGTCTCTGAAGAACACAAACTTCCTTTTATCCAAGGGTTTGGTCAAAATATCTACAACATTCTCATCTTTGGAAATATATTAAATCTTCACTACTCCCTTCTAGATCCTATATCGAATGAAGTGGTATCTGATCTCAATATGCTTGGACCTGTCATGGAATATTGGATTCTCTGAGAGTTTGATACAACTTTGATTATCACGATATATCATAATAGGCTCCAACTCCTGATCAAGTAAACTTGTAAGAAATTTGTGAAGCCAAATGGATTCACATCTATCCATACTCGTTTCCATATACTCTGCCACTGTTGAATTGAGTGTTATAGAAGTCTGCTTCCTGCTGAACCAAGTAATCACTAACTAATCCCAAGCTGAAGAAACACCGCGAGGTGGTCTTTATGTCTACTACACTCCCTGCCCAATGTGAATATGTATATCCCTTCAACTTCACTCCATATCCTCCAAGATACCTCAATCCATACTCCACTATACCTCTTAAGTAACTGAGCACATGTTTTGTTTCCCAATGCACCTGCCTTGGATCCACCATGAAATTAATCAAGGCATTCATAGAAAAACAAATGTATGGCCTAGTGTTGACCAAATACATCAAGGACCCTATCAACTGCCTGTATATCCTGGGATCTACCAACTCTGAATCTGAAGTGATCACCTTCTTCATAATGGTAACCATAGGTGTAACCATCAGTTTACAGTCTTCCATCCCGAATAACCTCAATATATCTACTACATACTTCCCATGTCTAAGGAATATATCTCTTGATACCTACCATACCTATAATTCTAAGAAATAATGCATCAAGTCAATTTCCTTCATCTCATACTCACAAGATAAATCCAATTTGAACCCTACAACAAGCTCCTTTGAACTTGTGAGAAATAGATAATCAACGTACATGACCAAGATGAGTGGATCCACCCCAATAAGTATGAACTACAAGTTTAGATCTTCCTCACTCTTGGTGAATCCAATACTCTACAAGTATCTATCAATCCTGGAATACCACACCCTAGCTGCATGTTTGAGTCCGTACAAGGATTTATTAGGCCTACACACATGAGAATCCCTCCCATGTACCTCAAATCCCTGAGGTTTCTCTATGTATACTTCATCCTCAATGATCCATTTGAGTAAAGGTGTTTTCATGTCCATTCGATGTATCCTCCACCTCATAACTAAATTAATAGAAATAACAACTTGAATAGAAGCATACCTTGTGACTAGAGAAAAAGTCTCCTCGTAGTCCACTCCCTCTTTCTAGGAGAACCCTCTCACCACAAAACTTTCCTTGAACTTATCGATGCTATCATATGAAACCTGCTTGATCTTGTAGAGCCACTTCGAAGTCACAATTGACTTCCCCTTCGGTCTTGTCGCTATGTCCCAAGCATCATTCATCATAATAGAGGTGTACTCCTCTACCTTGACTGATCCAAATGGATCCAAAAAGGCCAAAAATTCAAATTTATCGGATTCAGACGAAACTAAGGCATTGCATAGTGCTCTTCATTTTGATTCCAACAATATATGGTTTCTCAAAAATGGACTCCATATGGTGAAGTTATCGTGATCTGATGTTCAGGTCAAACTAGCAAAAAGTCAAAGTCAAAGGCAACAATCTGTACTGCAAACATCAACAGTAAGTCAGTAGGATAGGTGGCATATGATGTTAGCATGACATCATGATGATGTCAGCAGAACATGTGGCAGCACTAGGGCATACCACATGGTAGTCAGATTTGGCATTTTCAGGGGTTGATTTGGACCAGTAAAAAGTTGACACATGGAACTGTACGAAAGCGACACATGGTTGTACGGATGGACACATGGTAGGCTTAGATGAGGATACATGGCTGCACAGATGTGACATGGCACCAGTAGCATCATGATATGTGGTGGGTACGACAGTCACGTGGCATCATCCAGTTGGGACACATGGCAGTTACGGTGTTGACTATGCAGATTTGATACGTGGTAGTGCTGACTGGGAAAATGACTGTGTGGTGACTAGACTAATGCGTCAATAGTAAGAACCAATCACAGGGTGACATGTGGCCCAATCACAGGACACCACGTGGCACCCCGGATAAAGCCAAAGAGGCATGGGTGAATATTTGTTTCCACCTCCAACAAGGTCGAACCCCTAACCTCTGGGCATGGGAAACAACCTCACCAAATGCACCAACCATATGGGCTACACTGTGGGTCTTAAGCACCATACGACAAAAATGGATTTTCTTTTAAAGTGGCATGTGGATTTGGGGATAATCCCCGGTCGGCGGGCGGTTAGCTCATATGACCAAGGCCTATGACTAATAGCCAAAGGGAGGAAGACTAGGGTGCAAGGATAGCACGAGGCCACATGGTGCTCCACATGACCAATGGCCGAGGAAAAAGGGGTTGACGCGAATATTTTTTCCCAAGTGGGTTTTAAACTATATTAAATGGATTTTTTAAATTATTTTATGCTGATTTGGTTGGATTTTTCCCATTTTTGGAGAATCTGGAGCCCAATTTGAGGCCAGATTTTGGGAGGAAGTTGGGATGTGAACCCCAACCCCAATACCATATAAATCAAGCATTGTGTAGCTTTGCAAAAAGTCACAAGTGACTCTTGAAGAAAGAGCTTTTGAAGGCTAAAGTCATCTTAGGCAGCGAAGCTAGAAGAGTAGCTAAGCTTGTGAGGATTATTCCTGGAGTTCTACTCCACCTTTCTGAGTTTTGTCTATTGCATTGGGTTCCTAAGACATAGTATAGTACAAATGATTTAGTTAAAGAACTGAGTGATGTAATTTCAAAACATATTTTTGACCATTAAGGAATAAGAAAGAAGCTTCCATACTATAGCTAAGGGCCCAGAGACGTAGGAAGATTTTTCGAACTCTGTTATCAATTTCTGGTGTTCAATGTGTTGATGGTTTTCTTCTTTGTGTTTTATGTTAGTGCTCTTCATTCTTTAATTTTTTACCGCTTATACATTCACATGCATTGTCATAAAATATCTTGTTAAAATCGAAGTCAAGGTGTAAATTACTAAGCATCGATTTCAGATCAAGTGGTATTAGAGCTTGTTGACTATATTGTAGGAATTGTGAATAAGCATGGAGAAAATATTGAAGAGAGATAGAATCCAGGAAATTGAGGAGATAAATCAACAGATTAAGTGATAAAATGCCTAGATGAGAAGATTGGTACAAATCCTTGAGGAAGACAGGGAAAAGCTATGAGCAATGGTGTTAGAAACATAAGAAAGTCCAGTTGGAAGAAGTCCTTCTGTTAGAAGCCCGAGTCCTATCAAGGATGATGAAATTCATCCATTCCATGGGAAATCAGATGAGGAGGATTCATATACTCCTACTACTCTGGTTGAGGAGAATTCAGTATGAGAGGCCATTGACACATTTTCCTCACTAGCGGAAAGTACTCAGTAAAATCTAACTTCTCATGTAGCTGAATAGGAATTGGAGTAAGACAATCAGGATATTGCCACTTTTGAAAAGCATACCAAAGGAATAGGTATGAAAATGCTATCCAATTTTGGCTACATGAAAGGACAAGGTCTTGGAAAGCATGTCCAATGAAAAGCTAATCCTATCGAGGTGTAAGAACGACCACTCCATGAAGGATTGGGATATGCACAAGAGTCTACTGATGAAAAACATCCAGTGGTTTGTTGTACACATTGTCAGAAGTTCGGACACAATGTTGACCATTGTTGGGATAGACATCCAGAACTGAAACCAGCATGGATTCGAACTCGTAAAGGAAAGAAATAAGCTCAAGCCATTAGTGATGCGAAAAATGAGTCACAAACAAAAGGTAAAATGGTCAAAAGGTATAAATATCATTCACCTACCTTTAATGATGAACATGCTAGGGTCATGGAACTTATAAAAATAAAAATTTCATGTACATTTTGCAGAAGTCATAACCATTATGTTGTAGTATTTTGGAAGAAAATGGTATACAAAAATAAGATCATGGTGACAATGAGTACGCCAAGACAAGATGATGCAACACTATAGGTCAAAAAGAATCCATGTGCAAATTTAGAACGACCAAGACAAGAGTCACAAAAATCCAATGGGGATTCAACTTAGTTTGGGCAAGGCTTCATCAAATTCGTCTGAGCATGAAATTATTTCTCACATTGTCAAAGGAATGGGAATTATGAAGATAGTTGTTGGAAGATGCATCCAGATTTGAGACGCTACAAAAATCCTGAAGTGCCAGAGTAGAAGAAGGATGTTGCAGAAGAGCAGAAGAACAACCACAAAACTCCATCAGCAGGAGATGGGTCATCTACTTGGAACTGGGAAGATTTTATGCCACATGTGTAAATGTGTCATCGAGTCAGTGTCTAGTCTACTTGATGTAATGGTTAAGAACATGTGTTTCCTCTTAAGAGGTCACAAGTTCAAATCTAGAGGGGGGTAGGGTATGTATACCTCTGTAGACTTTACTAGTCAAATCGTTGGGTGGAGGGGGTCCCTTGTCCCACAAACAAGGGGGTCTCATACACCAATTTGGTGTGGCTTGGTCGTGACCTTAAAAATAGATTATTAGTATTATTATTATTATTATTATAAAAGTGATTTGATCACTTATTGAGTCTAGTTAATGTTTTGTTGAGTCTAGACTATTTGTTGTTTATTTTAGTCGATTGATGTAATGATGTAGTTATTTGATGTAATAACCTTTTGGAGTAACAAAAGGTATCATTGGGGAGGTGTGATCCAAATGGATCCAAAAAGCACAAAAATTTGAAGTTCTCGGATTCAGATGAAACCAACGCCATTATGTAGTGTTCATCGTGTCGATTCTGAAAGTATATTCTTTTTAAAAAATAGACTCTGTATGGCGAAGTTATCGCAATCTAAAGTTTATGTCAAACTAGAAAAAAATCAAAGTCAAAGTCAACAGTCCGTACTGTTGATGTCAGCAGTACAGGTGGAAGATGACGTCTGCATGACATCATGATGATGTCATTAGGACATGTGGAAGAACCAGGGCATGCCACATGGTAGTCATATTTGGCATTTTTAGGGGTTGATTTGGACCAGTAAAAAGTTGACATGTGGAATTATATGGAAGCGAGGGGGATCTCCTTCCCAACCAACGGTATTAACCAATCCTTTCCCCCAACAAAAAAAAATGATCACACAAGTTCCTGCACCCCCACTCGGGGGAAATGTCGAGTCCTCATCTGTAGATATTATGATGGTTAAATCTATGGTGTCGCTCTCCACATGAGTGAATAACTATGAGTCCCAAAAAGGGGAACCTTCATCAAAGGACCCTACATAGAATATACCTCCCAATGGCCATCTAACTTTAGAGAAACCAGCTTTCGAACCTACTATCCACCCTCCAAAATGGGTACTTTGATGGACTATCCATAATCCAAATGCCCGAGAGTCTCAACACTATAGCATAGTGGAATATCTCACCTAGGCACCATGTGTCATGTCAACACTTGAAGTATTGCAGAGTTGTCCTTCACAATGAAAATATTTCCTATCAACCATGGGGGGAATCGACCCTTCGAAGTCCAATATTATTTCCTTTGACACAGAACAAAGTGAGTCATGTATTTCATACCAACTGGCATTACAAATCATAGTCGGTTGTATGAAGAAGAATATATTCCATACGATGATTGACGAAGGAGAGACTAGTTGCATTATGTCTTTTTCATGTTGGAAATCCCTTGGTTCTCCACAAATCACCACATATTCAACCATCCTAAATGATTTTCATGGACATTCTTTCAAACCTCATGGAATTATCACCTCCTTACCCATCAAGCTCGAGGGAAAGACTGTCTCCGTAGAAGTCAAAGTGGTAGATTCCACACTCGATTATAACTCTTGGGTCGCACTTTGTTCTCCATAATGAAGGATATTGCATCCAATGTATTTCACGTCATATGTCTTCCACATCAAGGAAAGATAGTCACAATCGACCAACTGGATTATTTCACACCTAACTTACAAGATAATCCTAGCACCAACATGCCCTTCATAAGTGAATCTTACAGGGGGTATGAAAGCATCAATTTAGGTATGTTTAAAGATCCATTTATTATGGGGATATTCTCCCTTCCTGCACCCAACACCACCCATATTTCTCATATCAACATGATTTGTTCATCTACCAGTGAATCCTTCTTGTCAGTTGATCTCTGGGTGGTACATCATCCTAAGGATGTTGATTCACATGGAGCATCCATCCCTTCGACATCTGTTGATATTGGTCAACAACTCCATCCTCATGTGGAGTGTGATCAACCTTCTCCGCCCCTACGGGTTATTGACTCTTTCAATTCAGATGATTTCCTAGATACTAAGTTTCCTTTAGAAAATTCCATCTCAGAAGTCATGGGTTCCATTGATAATCCCATAGAGGATGAGAATAATCACACCTTCTATTGGCAAATGTTTAACAGGTAGCGTATGCTTTTCATTGATGGCAAGTACAACAGTGAAGATGGCAGGATCAGAGTGTGCATCGATGGACAAACAGGAACAATGTAGGATCAGGAGGAATTAGTGCAGATTCGAATGCAGTGCATAGGTGTGCACCAGGGATGAGGTTAACTCATGACTAAAGCTCAAGGGAGATAGTGTACTTAGGATCACAAGCGGATCAAAGGTTGAGGCCTTTGACACTTAGAAATTCTTCCAAGTAAGAAGGATGTGTAAGCTTGGAGAAGAAGCGTCGGTGATCATTGGATCCCATCCCGAATTCCCGATGACAGTCAGATCTCAATGTAGACAAGAGGAGCGCACAGATATGGAGGATAGATCTTGGGCGTTAGATCCGAGTGCAGGGTCTGACCACCATTGGATCGAGGAGAACCTGCACGTTCTTTAAAGTGCAAGGAGTAGAGGGCTCAAAAAATCCCGAAAGAAGGAGGACTGTCCATCTTCAGGCAGGACACGTGTGGATAGATCGTCAGTTCGCTGACTGGAGAGTCAAAGGAACGATGTTCCCTAACCTCTCGAAATCGCGATATCTGAAATCGCGATCTAATCTCAGCCATCAAATTAAGGTTGAATCTGGACTGTTGATTCCAGTGCATGTAGGAGTTTCAGGGATCGAGAGTTGGAGATGTCAAGTAATATCATCCACATAAATCTCGATTTCGCGATATGCGAAATCGCGACTTAATCGCAGCCGTTGAATCAAGATCATATTTGGACCATTGATCCAACTCCATATCAGAGTTTTGTGAATCGTGACATGGAGAGGGAAAAGAAACAATGCAACATGAATTATGAAATTGCGATTTAATCGCAGCCATTGAATCAAGGTCTGATATGGACCATTGATCTCAGTACATTTCGGAGTTTCGTGGATCGAGAGTTGAAGAGGTCAAAGAATAATAACCACAGGAATCCCGAAATCGCGATATGCAATATTGCGATTTAATCGCAACCATCAAATCAAGATGTGATCTGGACCGTCGATCTGACTCATGTCAGCTAGGAACACGTGGCACAACCAGGTAATGACAAGTGTCAGACTGATTCAACATTTCAGGCACATGTAAGTCACGAATCAGAGTGACACGTGGCAGTATTCAACACGTGTCAATCCACATGTAATGTCAGCAGATTTACACCACTTCAGAGTTTTGGTAATTGGGATATGGACAGATGTCGGAGGACAAGGAGGGTCTAAAGGGAATGAGCCTTGGTGCACGGTCAGGTGGAGAACAAATGGCAGGTGGGGAGGAGAATGACACAAAAGGTGACATGATAGGAATGGGGCCCTTCCCCTATACCCCACCATTCTGGAACCCCCCCCCTTTGATTAAAGGTAGAATGGAAAAGGGGGTCCAGAATCGCTTGAGCACCGTTGATCTGGGCACTCTAATCCTGGCCGCTCGAGAGATGTGTGCCCAATTCTGGACCCCCCCCCTCCACTTAAAGGTAGAATGGCAGGGGGGCTCCAGAATCCAATCCCGACTGTAGATCTGGGAGCACAGATTCTGGCGGTCCAGATTTGCTCGCTGCATATCCGACGGTGCAAATGAATTTGAACAAGATCGGAGGGAAAATGTAGCACAACATAGAATAACTGCCAGAAACCATTGATGGGTTCAGCGAGAGGACTCGAAGACACTTGGGG
>SNQJ01S0021383.1:5188-16911 GCA_010110895.2 Picea sitchensis | reverse complement strand
TTACCCTGTATGGGTTTCCTCGGGAAATATCTGTCTCTGTGTTTCTCATATATGTGACTGATGCTGAATGTGCCATTGTTTATTTCCCTACATTATTTTGATCATCATTCAGTGTTTCTGCAAAGAGTTTTAAAAGAAATATAATTGTTTAAGCATGGTGACAACTGATTCACCCCCCCTCTCAGTTGTCTAACACCTTCCTTCCTTATTTGGAACTGGTGATCATTAAGATGATCAGTCTTTCTCCAAGACTGGGGACATCTGCTGGGGCATCTAGTGAAACCCCTAGTATTAACCATTTTCCACCTTAGTTATATTTTTCAAAACTTTCCATCAAATTATTTGCTACCTCTTTTGTCGAAGATTTTTGTTTTGTACTTCCCTCATCTCTTTATGGATCCAATCAAGGAGCTTCCATAGCTCACAAAACCACTCATGATGAGTATCTTCCATCACAAATATTTGTTCCTATGTGGAATTACCCCACCATAGTGTTTCATATGATGCCCCCAATGGCTCATGAGTTATTCCATTATGAAAAATATACTTGGCCTGAGCCTAGCAATGGCATATCCTTTGTCTAAACCAACAAGATGCATAATTCCTTGTACATATGTGTGTTGTGTGAGTGCCTTTTTTTGTGTACATCATATCCCCAAAAAAAAACAAAAAACTTTTCTTTTTAGGATTTCACTATGCGTGCTGACCTTAGAATCTAGTTTACGTGTGTTGAAATGATTCTAGGGACATTTTTAAGATGGGGACATCCATTGAACTTGAGGTACGTGTCTCTAAACTGGCATTTAGGGAGAGGTTTTTCCCTGCATTTCCATCTTTTCATTATTCACCATCCATATTTCCAGCACTATACCTTAGGTCCCCACCATTTTTGTTGTTTTAATGGTCGCACTTTATTAGTATTGTTGTCTCACTTCTTATTGTTTCTACATCACCATTCTCTTCCATTTCTTATTGCATCGTAGATATGCTTGACCACTAGCCACTTACTTGCTTCCATTTTCAACACCCCTAGTTGAGAACTGTTGTTATAAGTGGTCATCATTTTCAATGTCTTGTTGCAGTCCATTGCTTCAAACATGTTCCATGCATCTAAAAATTCATAGCATACCACTTGTTCTCTCCATCAGAGCTTACTATTATCCCTTTGTCATGCTCAGAAACCCACCATGACAAAGGTACACCTTGTAGTCTCCTTTAAAAATCTTTCAGACTCCCTAAACATGAAAAGATTCCCGAGTGAACTTGTTTCCTTTCACACTCGTTAATTGGATTTGAAAGGACGTCTATTTGGTGTATGTTTAACCATTTTTTTGGACCAGATGGACTAATTACAAAAAATGAATACTCTAGTCAACATTGGCTAGAAGAGTTCTCCCTTGTATTGTTTTATACTTTTTTGGGCTCAAGAGTAAAATTACCAAAAAATACTACATTTGGAATCTTCTTTGTCCTTTCAGACTCTCTAAATATGAAATCATGCACGAGAATTTACTTTCTTGGGATCATTAAATAAACGATATTGTATATGGAGTTTTCTTTCAAATATTTGTAGGTTCCTTAAATATTGAAAAGAGCATTGAGCACCATTCTTCGCCTCGGGCTTGAGAATTAAATCCACGGGTGAGAATATCGAGCACACTTTTATTTTCTTTCACACTCATTTCAAACATGAAAGAGAGAAAAAGAGTGGGGGGTTTTACATCTAGTCATCTTCACAAATGGAAGTTGTTCATAGAGTCTCCCTTGAACAATGCACATGTTTTACGTCCATGTATAACATTTGGGTTATCCATTGTCTCTCAGTCATTACCATCTCCATGAGTTATTCAACTCCACCAACTAGTTACTCTTTCAGTCATCCATGGAATTTGTTTTGGTCCTTATCGAGTCAATGCTACCAAGTCAAGTCATTTTTCGTGCTGATTTGTGTCGACCATCCTCGTGTCAGTTGTGCTCTACCTTTACACTCTTCACACCATCTACCTTTATATGTTTCATGTCGATTGATGGGGGATAAATTAAGGCCCTCCTTCAACAAATTTCATCCTATCAACTCCAAATCATTATCCAGGTTTGAAATGTAGAAACTAGTTAGTACCCTGGGATTTGTAGACATCAGTGGTAGATTCCCTTGCATTTCAACAATGGTTTTACATCATTGGATCTTGTTGAATGAATCTACATGTTAGAATTCAAATCATTAGTCACACCCGCTAGATTGTACTAGGTATCTTGGGGTCCACCATCATCATCAATGGGTTCCCTCACGTTTATTAACTGTATACATCAATGATCAGTAATCAGATGATTTCTACCATACTCGACCTCAACTCATTTATTCACATGTTGTAGATTCATAGCATTCTGTTTTGGGACGAATACCTTGGGTTGGGACCACCACATTCCTTGATGGTATTCCATCCCAAGTTACAATGGAATTATTCATGAGGACTTCAAGGAACACTCGAGCATCGAGTCATCTCACAGATTTGTATACTATGACATAAAACCACATTTGTACGTGGTCATGACTATGTCTTCACTTGTGACATGGATCCACAGTGTATTTCTTTCATGGCCATGATATAATTGTTTGTTTCATGCATGGATCCGCAGTGTATTATTTTGGCGGTTATGCTTATTTTTTGTTATTGAGCATAGGTATTCCCGACTTGGGTATGTTATTATTATGTCGGAATGATGATGGTTTATTTCCATGTTCCTTCACTCAAATCTCTGTGATTTTGTTTGTAAATTATTTTAGCCATCATACACCTCTTTTGACCTCAGACTTTAGGGGGAATCTATTATACAGTTATTTTCCACTAGATGACCTTATGGGCATCATCTAGAGGTTAGCAGTATGAAACATTAAATCATACCACTTTTCCCCTGATTTTGTAGTCCCTTTTTGGTTGTTCAATGTTTATCCCTTTACAACCCATGACCAAAAAGTGATGGTCTCTCCTTTCCCTCTTTCAAAGGGTAACTTATCACTCCCTGCAAGAATGCAGGGCGCGACTGGGTCTATTACTCCCTATTTGGGATTAGTTTTCAAGAGATGAGATTAAACCTTGTATTTTTCATGGTTTGACCTCGAGAGGCTTGTTGTCTTGGGAATATATATACTATCTATATTAACCTTTGATCTTATCTCTATTACCCTATATATTGACGGTCTCGTGCAAAAAGGGGGAGAGAAAGGAAAAAACAAACTTGTACTGGTGGTTTGATTACAGAGCTTGGGAAAGGAACTTGGGAAACAACTACATCAACTTCATTTATTGTAAGTTGTAAGCCATTTGTCTATTAATAGAAGATGTACAATATTTTCCTCCTTAATTGATTGTATGTAATTGTTATAATCTTTGTAAGGAATTGATATTGTTATATTATGTCACTAGATCTATCATCCATCTATACATGATTCATTTGATCTTGTTAAAGGTTTATTTGTGTTTCTATGTGTGAATATCCATGTTGCTAAGAGCAAAGGAAATCTTCAAGGAAACTAACAACTAAGGAGCGTGCAGGGACAATTGTCTGATTACCGGGTAAACCGTTTATTCCATCAACTCATATATCCTTTTTGTGTATAAATTAGATCTAGGAAAATCTATTGCTTACATCTTTATTCTGTATTAGGTCTAGGAAGAACCTAAGGGAGGTAACTCTTGTAGGGTTCATTTACCATACTAAAAAAGGAGATAACTCCTACTCTCCAATTGAAGTTTGAATTGTTGACTACTACTCATCCTTTAGAGCCTACTGCTCCTCATCCTCTATTGTCATTGATGACTCTTGATATCTCCTAGATGCCAAGATCTACCTGAAATTAACATCTCTGCTCACAACTATCTTCCTCTATGTTGGAATGAAGATCTTGTAATCCTTTGAGGTATCATTGTACCCCACAAATATACCCTTCTGTCCTGAAGGCTCCATCTTCGTTGTCTTTTCCATAGGCACATGGATGTACACTGGACAACAAAAGACCCTCAAATGACCAATCTTTGGCTTCACTCCTGAAAATGCCTCCTCTAGAGTCTTGTCCCCCAATATCCTGTGAGGACTCCTATTTTGCACATATATTGCTATGTTACATGCCTTTTTGCAAAGAAACATAGGAAGCTCTTGGTCATGTATCATATCTCTGGTAGAACCGATGACGGACCGATTCTTTCTCTCTACAACCCCATTCTACTGAGGGTTGTATGAGACTTCTATCTCCCTCTTGATCCCTGCCTGCTTGTAGAAATCCTTGAATTCATTGGAGGTGTACTTTCCCCCATTATACGACCTCAAGACCTTGATCTTCTTACCTATCTGGTTCTCTACCTAAGCTTTAAACTCTTGAAAATGACCGAAGACCTCATCCTTGGTCTTCAAGAAGAAAATCCAAGTTTTCCTGGGAAAATCATCAATAAACGCCACATAGTATGATGATCCCTATAATGGTGCTACTGAAATCATCCCATTCACATATAAATGGATAAGATCCAAGATCCCCTTGGAGCTACTATCATTGCTTGAAAAAGAAGCCTTGGAATTCTTTCCAAGTGCACACCCTCTGCACACTCCCTACTTCTCAATACTAACCTATGGAAGACCTGTAACAATCCCCTTCAAAATCAACAAAGTCATATAGTGTAGGTGTCCCAACCTCATATGCCACAAATCACATAGGTTGTCACAGTCATGTACCAAATCCTGAATAAGATTTCCTTGTAACCTATATAAATTTCCCTCTCTAACCCCAACGACCACTATGTTGTTCGGGATAGATTTATATGGATGTATGAGCACTTACCCTCTCTGAAAAGTAATGATAAAACCCATGTCCTCCATAGTTGAGACTGAAAGAAAATTCTTCTTCAAACCTGATACGTAAAGCACATCCTAGGCATCTAACAAACCTCTTGACTCAAGTTGAAACGTAATTGTTCCCTCTCCCTTCACTACATACTTGGAATCATCACCAAGTTGCACATGAACATATGAGTTCCTCTCTGTCAGACTGTTAAATAACTCTTGTGCTTCTTTCATATGACAAGATGCAACATTATCCAAGAACCACACACTCCTCATAGTTGTGTTGGTATAAAGGAAAGAAACTAGTGAGAAATTCTTCTCAAACTTTGTTTCAAATGCATGTAGCTACGTCTCTATTGATGTTGTTGTCTGTGTCTTTCCTTTACGCTTCTTCTTCTCTGGACACTGACATGCATAATTTTCATTCTTATGACATGAGAAGCACTTGATTTTACTCAAGTCCTTCTTCTTCCCTAGCTGTGATGATCCTCCATCATTGTTACCCTTCTTGCTAGAACTCTTTCATTTTTCCTTCTTCGTATTACTAAAAAGAGCCAAGTTCTCCTCACTACCTCCTTGCTTGTTTCTCTTAGAATCCTCCCGAGTCTCTTCATGGATGAAATCATTCCAAAGTCTCTGGCTATCTAGGAGATTTTCCCGAGGACAAATGTCTTCGAAAAATGGTTCCCATGACTTGGGAAGACCATTTAATGCCACATTCACAAGCTCTACGTCCTCTGTTTTATCCCCTATGGATGCAATATGACTACACAAATGTGTGATCATCATGAGATAGTTGGTAAAATTATCATATCTAGACATATACACCGATATGAGTTTATTCCTTAATACCATCTTCATATTCATGTTCTTGCTTTGGAATAAACTTACCAAGGCATCAAATATCTCTTTGGTCATCTTCTTCTCTGATAGGTGAGGAATTACATGATCCTTCATTGAATCCAGGAAGACCCTTTCTGCTTTGATATCCTTCTTGTTTTGAGCTTCCAAAGTTGTTAGATCTATCAGTGGAGTAACTATTTTGTCCACTAACTCCCAAAGGTCATACTCCAAAACTAAAGTTACTCTTGTTTTCCAAGAGAGGAATTTGTATGCTCCATCCAATCTATCTTAAACTCTCAAAAGTTCTAATACCATCTCTAAGACGTAATAAAATTCCCTGGAAAATAATTTCTTTTTGGTAACTACCCCTGTACTGACCTGGATAAACCTATACACTCATGTCACGACTAAACCCACTCATGTGTATGTTCCTATGCTTACTATTACCCACATGTGTGTTCCTATGTTCAAAGAGACCCACATATGTACATGCCTACTTCCAAAGAAACCCATGTATGTATGCACCTGTCCCTTTTGTAACCCTACATACAACTCTATAAACCTGAAAAACCCTAGTTCTTCCTCAGTACAAATATTCCCCTGAAATTTGTTCTTTGATTTCATCTTATTGGTTATGGATTTGCTAAGATCTCCTGCAGATCTGATAGATATTCTATAAACTATGATGGATCTAAGATATGGCTTCCCTTCAGAGCATGTACTCTGATACCATGTTGAAATCCCCTTAATATAACACTTAGATATCTTGCCATCTTGTGATTTCTTTACTACAAATCATATCAATAACTCACAAAACAGAAGTAAGCTACTGAAATATTCAACTCAATAAATACAGTTGAAGCAAAATTGGAAACCAAATCATGCACACATAAACACCAATATTTTTGGGTAGATATTCTTGGAAAAACTCCAGAGAGAAAACCAATGCTAAGAATGATTTTATTATGCTAAAACCAGGCCTCCCATAATAGGGATAATGGAAAACTAAGAGAAATATGAATGCAAACAAATTTGGCAAAGTATGATTTGTTGTACGAACAAAATATGCATGTTTTTCAAGATGTACATTAATGTCCTTAAGAATTCCCATGTATACGCACATGTCTCCACTAGTTTTTGCGTACACATATGAAAATACTATACAAAAAACTTCATGCAATGCAACTCTTACATGTGGCTTTTCTCAACTGAAACCCACTTCTCACAACCTTTGTTCTCTCTTCTCAATGATCTGATCTCTAGATGGAGGTCCTTCTCCACCTAGCCGAGATCTCCTTGAATCATAGTCCTTCATGATCCAACCCTATTTTTGTCTACTCTCTCAACACAAGTATCAAGTGTCTTCCTCCTTCACCCTAGCCTTGCTTTTATATTCTCGAGTTAGAATCTAACCCTAATCTCCAAAGTGATTAATGGTTGAAATTACTTCTCACATCACTTGAAATTAATGGCTAAGATTACATGCTAATTACTTTTATAATTTTCCTTAAATAACACAATTAATTAATTAATTAATTAGTAAAGCACTTTAATTCAATAGTTTCTTTAACTAAAGTAAAGTTACCAAGATAGAAGGCTTTGGAAGACTTCCACATGCTAGACACCAAGCATATGCCAAAATACCTGTGTGATGCTACATGCATCAACATTTAGCTATATGTTATTTATATATATATATATGTTGTTTAAGATATCACAACTTTGGAGTAAAATGGATATGAATAAGATACTAATATAGGTAGGTGTAAGTCTACTTGTTCTTTTTGATAGGTTGTCATTAGTTGACCATAATGTTTTTTGAGTGGTTAAGTATTTTCTTGATTGGGAAAGGATTTTCATTGTACATTTTGTTCTTTCACGTTGGAGTCACTTTGAGACAAAACATGAACCAATCTCCCACCCATAAATAAATGAGAGATAAACTGTACACATACTATGCATGTACACATGTCTTCCAGATACTATGTCTATACACATGCCTCATCCATTGTCCTTGTCTTGAAAATCATCACTTTATTTCATAGATGGATATGTAGAACCCCCAAATACTTGAGGAGTACATATGGGTTCTTGGGAGAGATACCCAACATGATTACCATTTTTTTGAACTCAGTGGTGTACTCCTATGCACTCTACCCTTGCTTCTACCATAAGTAGTGTCTCCAGATCCATTGGTCCTCTACATACATAATAGGGTATAATTGAGACTTGATGATGGTTTTGAAGTACTCCTACCTAATTTCTGGTGGAACACCCCTCCAGGATAAGATTTTCCATATGGCTTTCCCACTAGGTTAAAGCATGGCCATCTAACTTTAGTTTGCACATGATATATTTTCTCCTTCATCTATATGGTGAATGTTGAAATAACTTCTAGTTGTTTCAACCAATGATTCAATTTTAATGCATCGATCTTACCTTGTGTTGGCCTTTATCCAAGTTTTGAGGATCCTTGGTCATGTTTGACCTATTTTTGGGACTTCAACAGGATGTCGAAGGCAGAGTGCAAGACGAAGCGGAGATCGCGGGATCTCAGCCCCTTTTTAGGGATTTTTGGGTTTTGTGATTATGTAATGGGTATGGGAATGTCGGCCCATGGGTTTACCCATGTTTAGGCCCGATTTTTTAATATATAAATAGAAAGTTAGGCGATGTAAGAAGTAGTTCGATCTATGTGATCAAAGGGTTGTAAGTTGTGCTAAGTGCAAGTAATAGTTGTAAGTGCTTTGTGCATACTGTGTGAGACTTGAAGAGCTAAGTGCGAGTAATTGTAAGAAACTGTATGTAGGCTTTGTGTTGTAACCTAGATTGGGGAAGGAGGATCTAGCAAAGGTTGCACAGATCTCCTGTCCTCTGTGAAGTTGATCTTGAGGCTTTGTGCATGTAAGAAGATTAAGAGAAGCTAATAAAGAAGATGAAGAGTTGGTGGACGTAGCTCCAAGGTGGGGGTGAACCACATATATCATGTGTTGCGAATTCTTTGTGCTTTATGGTTGCTCTCTTGTTTATATGATTAAATGATTAGTGCGTTGTTAGATGATGAATGAATCTAATATGGTAGCTTAGTGATGAATAATGTGAATGAATGTTAGATCTGATCTATGTTAGTATGCTTAGTGGTTGACTCTATTGAACCTATGGGAATGTCGCACTGATTTATTATTAGGGCTTAACTACCCTGTAAACTAGGACTAGATATTGATGAACTATAACGCTAGGTGCTCTGTTAAGGTGTTACAGTCACAGATATGTGTCCTAGCTAAGGTTACAGACACTGGAGTCTTGCAACCACCCGTGCCTCTACCTCAGGTGAGACCTGCTCTGCTTCACAGGTGTTTCGGAAAGGGTCGGTAGCTACGATTTTGTTGGTGCATTGTTGTAGTGTTGAACCCCGAGTCTACCCCTATCCCAACACATTGTTCCATTGTCGGGACTGAAACTGTGATTGCTGGGAACTAAGGAAAAAGGAGCTTTGTGCGAAGATCTGACCTGAAACTATGAAAGCTCTATGCGTAGATCTGTTTCCCTAGTGTGCAATATTCTACTTAATCTGTGAAGCTCTGTGCCAAGAAAACAAGTCTGATCTGAAGAGAAAAGGTAAGATCTGAAAGCTTTGCACTTTGTTAAAGGTAATATAAGTGGAAATTTTTGTTTCAAAAGAATGGATCTAGGTATGTTTGATAAATTTTGTCCTATCTTGAAAAGTAGGGCACAACTAGATAAAAGAAGATTTGATATAAGTAGATCTGATAAGAATAGTGAAAGATATGTTATACCTATGCAAAGAAAGAATGTTTGGACTAACCAATGGATTTAGGTTTGCAGGTTAGTTACTATGATCCTTGTGCACAGTACATGAAAGTTTGGGGATCATTTAAAAGAAAACAAGGATTAACCCTTTCTTATAGTTGCAAAAGACCGACACATCTGGCTAAGGAATGTCCTGGTAGAATATCTAGTTGTCTTTGTTGTAAAGCTATGGACCATGAAGTTTTTGATTTCCCTAGAATGATTTCTAAGCTCAAAAAAATGAATATGAGACAAGAATACCATGAGAAAGGTCAAGCAACTAAGACCATGGCAGAACCCCAGAAAGAATCAAAAACTGTATTGTTGCAAATGAAAGAAACCTTGAATGACCACCGACATATCAACTTATTAGAGATGTTCAAAGAAAAAGAGTGCATAGAAGAAAGAATAGGAGACTTCGACAATGACTGTGTTATGGATGAAGAAACACAGGTGAATATTATGATACAAAGAAATTGGGAAACTTTAGGAAAGCCTGCTATGATTCCTTCATTGGGAGGAATAGGATTATTTAGAGGAAAGATGATAAACCTATGTGGAAAGCTCACCCAAATATTTATGAGTGCCAAAGGAACTTCGACAGAGGAAGAATTTGAAGTTGTTAAAATTATTGAGAACAACGCCCCATTTGCTATATTACTAGGAAAACCTTGGATTGAAAGGGATCATGCCAGAAGGAAAGAAGAAGAAGTATTAGAGAAGAAGAAGCAAGAGTTGAAAGATTTCATGACTAGGAATATCGCACAATTGATTGAAGAGCAAGAGAATAGATCGAAGCTATTTAAAACCAGAGACTTGGATGTCGAAATTGCAAGAACACAAGAAGACTCGCAGAAGACTGAAGCACCTACCCCAGAGAAAGAATAAGTATTGCCCTCGAATCTTAGGAAAGAATCTCGACAACGTGAAGTTACTATGCCAAAATGTAATGTTCCCAAGGCCGATCCCTGTTGTAAATCATATCTATGAAGTATAAATCTTTTTTATGAACTGTAATTCAAGTTTATAAGGCTAGTGAGCCAAGTCATATAAGATAGTGGGCTTATGTGTTATTAGGCCAAGGAGCCTAAGTGTTGAAGGCCAG
This sequence comes from Picea sitchensis, assembly GCA_010110895.2. Lineage (NCBI taxonomy): Eukaryota > Viridiplantae > Streptophyta > Pinopsida > Pinales > Pinaceae > Picea > Picea sitchensis. The sequence goes on along the minus strand of SNQJ01S0021383.1, from coordinate 6,320 downwards.
GAGCCTGATTTTTGTACATGTAATTATGCATAGTATTAATACAAAACATATCTGCGTGCAGACCGACCACGATGAATGAGTGATGGGGAACTAAGCATCCACAAATCCTGGGTAAGGGAGAGGGGGCTGATGATCCAGATTATTTTCGGCATGAAATGAGATCGGAGATATAATAAAGAAATGCACAGAGATATCGCAGATATTCAATAATATAACAGAAATGTATAGGAGATGCAACCATAAACATAGATATACAGTAATACATGATTTATATTAATGAAAGAAATGTACAAAGACTGTAAAAATACAGAGTGAAAGATTCGCTAGAATGGTGGTAGCTTATCTCTGAGAAGAGATGTGATGGCTACTCACATTCGCAAGAAGATGATTACAATGAGGCTCTGAGGGCCCTTTTACAATAAACAGGAATGCTAAAAGTCCTAAACATCCAAAAACCTAACCCTAGGAGATGAAGTGCCAAAAGTCATGTGGGCCCCGTTTGGGTAAGTGAGTACATCAACTTCCCGGGGTCGTAACTTTTGCATACGATCTCCGTTTTAGGCGTGTGATAGCTCGTTGGAAAGGTATCGTCGAGGAGATTCATTTTTGGGGATCAATCATGCCTTCAGATATCATTGAGAACATCTATATTGAAAAAACTTCATTTGGGCCCTCAAAATGGCCCCGGAAGTTAAAACCTGCTAAAAATAGTAAATTGCCAAAATTGCCAGAAAGACGCTTTGAGCCATTTGGAAAAGGTGGGTGGCCACCGATATCCACCTCGATCAATCCTCCCTCCTTAGGAAGAAATGGTATCCATTGCATTGAGTTCCCGGGGGAGATGAAAAAGCATTTGTTGAATCTGCATCTTGGTGAGCTGCTTGTCTAGCGGGAGATGTCGCGCTGCTCAGTTTGTGGAAATTTGTCACGAACCTGTTGTGGTTGAGGCTACTCAACAAGTCGAAATACATGAGAGGACGATGTGTAGAAGGAATCTTTTCACTTTGTTGCAGCCTTGTCGACCTGCTTCTGTTGGATAGAAGGTGCTTGGGGCAAGGTTGTAGTGGTTGCAATGTCCTTTTGTTCTCCTTTTGAACAGATTGTGAAGAAGCTGAATTTTGCAGTATGAGAT
>SNQJ01S0021382.1:157831-181610 GCA_010110895.2 Picea sitchensis | reverse complement strand
TTGGAGTGTATAACTCACATTTTAAATTATGGAAAATGGATACCTTGCACCCTTAAACAAGTACCTTCCATTTTCAGATCACTCTATAATCAGATTTTGTGGCAAGATGATTTTTTGGCTGCTAAGCACAATGAATATAATCGCCTCCTCAGGATAAGACCAGAACCACAGAAGGTAGCTACCTTTATCACCGAATATTATGAGTTCTTAAAACAACTAGGGGTGACTGAACATGTTCAGTAGCTACAATCAGGAGTGCTCCAGGATTGTCAGCACATCATCAGATCCATAGATATTCCTACCCTCCAGGAAAATAACCTGTTTTGGCAGCAATCCACGAAGAACAGACAAGAATACAATCCTTTTGGTCCTACCAACCTAGAGGTAGCACTTTCCAGGATACCTAATTACATCCAGTGTGTTAGACATTGTGCTGAAAACTGGATAGGGTACCGGTTTTATTTTCCCATCCTTCGGTTTCCAATAGAAAGGTATCAAGTCAGTTATAAGCTGCCTAAGAAGGCAGAAAAAATAGCATGGCAAAGATTACATCAGGTCCAAGGGTTCAGAACGCCAACGGATAGTACCTCCCACAGTTACTGCTTGAGTAATTTACATGCTCAGAGTCGGTATCCAGACTCTGATTCAGAGTGAGTTGCCTGAGGACACGCAACACCTTGAGTTGGGGGGGATGTTAGGACCACACAATGTACCTTTTTGCCTATACTTTTTTCTATTATTATACTCTTGATCACCCATATTTAAACTCATACTATCACTTTATCTAATCATTCTAGAGGTATACAACGTCCCTTCTCATTACTATACGTTTAATCTTTTTTGCATAATATTTTACATCATTCTCGTACTTAACCATTGATTAGAAATGTATAAGTGTCCAAATTGCAGATTAGCATTTGAAGCCTGTTGTTAAAACACAGAACTGTTACACAGCCCAAGGTCGCAGATGCTGAAACACAGAGCTATTACACAGTCCAAGAACACAGATGCTGAAACACAGAGTTGTTACACAGTCCAAGGTCGCAGATGCTGAAACACAGAGCTGTTACACAGTCCAGAGCTGCAGATGCTGAAACACAGAGGAAACCGCCAGGACCGACGATGCTGAAACACAAAGGAAACCGCCAGGACCAACGATGCTGAAACACAAAGGAAGTCGTTACAGTCAGCAGTCAACAAGCACCAACCGTCGCTTCTACATAAGAATGCTGACACAGTCAAGAGCACAACTCACGTGGCTGAAATAGCCCATGAATTGCGATGCTGAAACAGCATCAGCAGCAACGAGAAGAAGCTGTTACTCCAGCCGCAACAACAATATCTCATTCAGCACCTCTAATAACATTCTGTTGTGAGAGACTAGGACATCCTATTCTGGTTTAGAAAGTAAATCCGACTAAATATAGGACTTAGATACACATTGTAATTTTTGATCAATTGTATCGAAGGGGTTCCCTCTTTAAATAAGAGGAAATCATCATTCGAGGGATCCAAGTTTTATGTATTGAAAAATCTTCAGAGAGAGGGACATACTTCATTTTCAGACTGTAATACGATATTTTGATAGATGAATAAAAGACTGCTTTGAGTATCCTTCTCTAGATTTCTCATTTCAGGGGAATCTTGTGAGAAGGGAGGTCCCACCTTCTTCACAAGATTCACCCGTTAGTTTTAGAGTGTGTTAGTATAATTTCTGTTTATGCCTTGATTAACTTTCATCTGCTGAAACACTACTGTTAATGAATTCTGCTTTGCTGAAACACTACTGAACTCTGTCTTGTTAAGAACTTTATCTTATTAATGTTACATTCTTTTTATTAGCAATCTTGTGTGATGATTTTATGAGGCTAGCCAGATACTGGGTTAAGGGTTCCTGCTTAGAAAGGAAGGGATCAAAATGTCCTATTCTCTGTAGATTTCAATTACTTCTGCAAGTGTGCTAGCCAAAGACTGGGTTAAGGATTCCTGCTTAGAAAGGAAGGGATTAGAATGTCCTGTTCTCTGTAGATTTCAATTACTTCTGCAAGTGTGCTAGCCAGAGACTGGGTTAAGGATTCCTGCTTAGAAAGGAAGGGATCAGAATGTCCTGTTCTCTGTAGATTTCAATTATTTCTTCAAGTGTGCTAGCCAGAGACCGGGTTAAGGGTTTCTGCTTAGAAAGTAAGGGATCAAAATGTCCTGTTCTCTGTAGATTTCCATTTTTTCTGCAAGTGTGCTAGCCAGAGACCGGGTTAAGGGTTCCTTCTTAGAAAGGAAGGAGTCAGAAGGTCCTATTCTCTGTAGATCTCAGTTATTCTTCACAAGTGTGCTAATCAGAAATAGGGCTAAGGGTTCCTGCTTAGAAAGGAAGGAATCAGAAGACCTTGCTCTCTGCTAGATAGAGTTAGCCTTCTCTGCATTACTGTTTTCATGAAGGTGTGTTAATCAGAATTAAGGTGCTGAAGTTTCTGCTTAGGAGTAAGAGTCTTGTTCTTTGGTTACAGACAGTTGTTCTTTCCTGTTGCAGTTGTTTATTTTAATGTAATCCAAGATTCTTTAGATTAATCTTTAAAGATCTACAATAGGTAGGTTGCTTTCTTGTAATTCAAGACAGAACTTCAGTGCATTCAAGTCAAGTGTGATTAGTATAGTTTCGTTTACTACAACTTTAAGTTGCTTTTGGAATTAGCATATATAGTGCATGGTTATCTTTGAAATAAACAGACTTCCCTGGGTTGACAATTTATGTATCACTTGATTGTTTGAATTAATTAAGCAATTATAGTGACCAACACTGCTCAATGAATCAACAACCTTTTTAGCAGTTCCATAAATGTGTTTTATAACAAAAGTAAATTTCCGCATAAATTCAGCCCATTTTCCATGTTTCTGGTTCAATTTCTCCTATTTGGTTATGAATTGTAAAACATGATTGTCGCTATACAAAACAAACTCTTTCAGAACCAAGTAGTGCCTCCACTTCTTCAACACCTGTATGACTGCATAAATCTCTTTATCATACGTGGAAAAATTACTTTTGGCATCATTCAGCTTCTCACTAAAGTATGCAACCAGTCTATTGTCTTGACTTAAGATTGCTCCAATCACAAATCTAGTGGCATCACATCTCACTTGAAATTTTTTACTAAAATATGGTAGAACCAAAACTGGTTGTTCAGTTATCTTCTAATTTAACAGCTTGAAACTTTTCTCTTCTTCCTCTTTCCAATGAAAAGATTTATGTCTTTTCTTGACTGCGTCCATCATTGCTGCATAAATTCCACTAAAGTTTCTGATGGACTTCCTGTAAAAAATGGCTAGTCCATGGAAGCTTTTGAATTCAAAGATATTCCGTGGCAAAGACCATTCTTTTATTGCTCTTATATTCTCAGGATCCATCTTCAACTCATTAGAAGATATCACAAAACCCAAATAAACAATTTCTATCATCATGAAGGACGACTTATTTATATTTATGAACAACTTCTCTTGCTGCAACCTCTTCATTACTAGAGTTAAATGTTTCAAATGTTCCTCCTTGATCTTACTGAAGATCATTATATCATCAAGATACACAATTACAAACTTCCAAATGAAATCTTTCAAGACTTCATTTATCAATCTCATGAAAGTACTTGGTACATTTGTCAAACCAAATGGCATGACAAGCCATTCATACAACCCTTCATTTTTCTTGAATGTTGTCTTCCATTCATCACCTTCCCTTATTCTAATATGATGATATCCACTTTTCAAATCAATTTTTGAAAAACACTTTGCTCCACTCAAGCAATTCATCAAGCCATTCATCCTGGGTAAAGTGAATCTATTCTTGATGGTGATTTTTTTTATAGCCCTCGAGTTTGTACACATTCTCCATCCACCATCATTATTTGGACTTAACACTGTTGGTACAACACATGGACTCAAGTTTATCTAATCAACCCTTTATCCATAAAATCCTCGACTTTCTTCTTGACCTCTTCATTCTCCTCTGGCATCAATTTGTATGTTGCTTTGTTTGGTAAAATCATTCTTGGTATAAGTTCAATATGATGGATTATACTCCTGATGGGTGGCAAATAACAAGGTAAATCATCCACCACTATATCAACGAAATTCTCTAGCAGTTCCTGAATTTTATCAGGTAGACCATCTATTGAGGTACTGGTCAAGATGACTCTAGGTTTTCTTACCACAACAAAATGCATTTATTCATCTTTCTTGACTTCATCCAGAAGTTCCTTCCCACTCATGAGAAGTATAGTATTGTTGGTCTCTTCCTTCACCTTCTTGTCTTCAATTGGCAGCAACATATGTGTCCTACCATTATTCTCCAAGGTGTATGTGTTCTTTCTCCCATCATGAACAACATCTTTTTCATATTGCCACAGTCTCCCCAACAAAAGATGACAGACGTCCATGGGAATAACATCACATAACAACTCATCTCTCTGACCCCCTACATTAAATTCAACTGAACACTATTTAGTGATTGTTACCTGATGTCCCTTTTGCAACCACGAAAATTTATATGTGCTTGGATGTGCAACTGTCTCCAATTCTAGCTTCTCCACCATTTCTATGGATAGTAGATAATATGTACTTCCATTTTCCACTATTACCTTGCATACCCTATCCTTGGTCTTGCAAGAAGTTCTAAATAAACTGTTCCTCTGTACTAGATTCTCTATCTCCTTCTCTAGCTTCAAGAGAATTTTCCTCATCATTAAGGATCTTCTGCCTTCTGCATCTTCTGCCTCTACATTTTGCCTCTATGCTTTTGAAATGTGAGCTTCGCCTCCTCCATAAATTTTCCTATCAGGACATTCAAAATATTTGTGTCCAATCTTTCCATAGACAAAACACTTTACTTCCCCTCCTCTGCCTCTGCCTCTTCCTCTTCCTCTGTCTCAAGGAAAAGTATCCCTATCGGCATATTGTCTTCCCTGTGAGCTTCCTCCCCTCTTTGGGTAGTTATGAGGTTTCTTCCCTTCGTCTATGGTCTTTTGTACTCTGTCTTGGGAAATTTATTTTCCTTTGCTCTGAATTCTACCTCTGACCCTTTGACCTTTCTTTCGTGCCAATTTCTCTTCTTCCTTCAAAGAAATTTGATAAGCCTCTTCTAGATTCCTGATTGACACCATGCTCATCTAATCTTGAATTTCATATCTCAGGCCATTCATGTATCTGATGAATTTCTCATAATCACTCTCACGATGACTAGCTCTGATGTTAAGTCAGTAAAATTACTCAGTGTATTCCTTCACTGTCATCCCTTTCTATTTCAAATTATGCATTCTTCGAAATAGACTAATTTGATAATATCTGGGTATAAATTTGGCTTTCATCTTGGTGACAATCATGTCCTAGATTTTGATTCTTTGCTTTCCTTTGAAATGCCTATCAGCCTGTAGTTCATCCCACCACAGTGTTGCATGTCCTTTTAATCTAGTGATGGCATGTTATACTTTCTTATAATATTTGATATCTTCATAATCAAAGTATTTATCTAGATATATAAACCAATCTAGTAGCTCCTCAACGTTTAAGTTGCCTTCATACATCAGGATTTCCATTTTTTCTCTGGCACCTATTATTGCAACATCTTTGAATAGACGTTCCTCTACAACATCTTTGACTACAACTTCTTCTTTAGATCTAGCCTCATTTTCACTTTCGGCTTCACTAACATCTCCCGTATCAGTAGTGTGTTTCTATGTTGTCTCCATGGAATCTAATCGAGCACGAAGTTCTCTCATTTCCCTTTCCATAGCTGGATTGGGCATAGCTCTCTCCTGACATCTCCTCAACAGCATTGTTTCAATCACAACTGTCCTCTTTCTACCTTCTTCAGAAAACAAAAGTTGTTAGCTAGGCTTTGATACCACTTGACGCAAACCCCTTCCTTAGTAGGGTCCACTAACCTCTCGACCTATGGATATTTAACACCTTTGAGCCAAAACGCTCTCTGATTCCCAACTGAAATCCCCAAAAGCATATAACCACAAGTCCTTTTTAGAAGTTAGACCCACGTGAACAAGCGGTAGGCGTAAACCTCCACTTCTTGTGACCACTAGCATGACCACAACCTCAACCCGATAGGGTGCGTCGCATTTCACGATGTCATATATTTGAGTTACAAGATACCCCGACTCCTCCAAGTCTTGAAGTCTTGAAATAGGATAAAGTTCCTTAGCTCCTCCCTTATCTCTTCTCTAATGTGACCCTCAACTGCGACATGGGACCCAGGTCCAAGCACATCAGCTTTTCTCGTATTGGGGAGTTTCGATGTGAGTTATCTCCCTTCACCTAATAACCAAAATCGCAATATTCCTTTGCCTCATATCAATGTTATAGATCCTCCTAGCGATCAGCGATCCAGATCATTTTGGGATTTTGTGTATTGTGACTTCTGGGTAGTTGTTCCTTCACACTCCCGACTCTCGAAATGTTGAAAATTCAAAGCTCTAGATCAACGACTCTCATTGATCCCAATCTGAGGGATGCTATCCCTCCTCATCTTGTGAGTGTTGAAATATTATCATCCTTATCCTCTCCGTTGATCTACTAGATCCAACAGTTCACGAAATTTTGATATTTTTCCCTCCAATAAATTCCACCATCCGTTCAAGTTTTCAATGACTCCCATTCAAAGAACTTGGCATCAAATCTTTTGGGTTTAACCTTTGTGAGGTGACTTCAACCTTCACCTTTCCTTCGAATTCTTTGAAGTCTCTATCCTTCCTGAGCTTGGCTTCTACTGCAAACCAAAAAAAATCTAAGAGACTTTGGCATGCACTCATTGCGGAAGAATTCTTCAACCATTCACTTCAGTTGAAAAATCCTATGATTCTTCCTCAACCTACACACACCTTGCATGGATCTGTACTCTACTTGCACTCTGTTGGCAAAAGAAAAACTCTATCTCTCCTGAGCTTCTTCTGAGATAAAACTCAGAATTTCATCAACTGCACTCTTTGCAGAAATTCTCAGGAAGAGAAACAATTGAAGATTACACTCTCCCTCTTACAGATTCCATACATTCAACATGAAATCATACACATAAGCATTGAAACAAATGCATAATAGAGAATGTAAATAAACTTTAAACATACCATTCAAGAGATGTAAACAATAACCATGACAACACCATGAAATTGAGTCAAAGTATTCTTGTATTAACTCAAGTGCTCATGTACATGGATTCGATAGAAACAACTATCTTCTTATACAAATTCTACGACTCTATTCTTCTATATTCTCCTAATCTATCTTGCTGTACAACTCTAAAAATTGAGAGTGAATAATACCATACAATACAATACATACGAGGGAGATTTCTAGAGTTTTCCCTCCTACAACATCAAGCTATCTAATAGAAATTAAAGACTACAACTACTTTACATTTACGACAATAAATGCCTCCAACCAACAGATGAGAGAAAACACTCAATATCTGCATTACAATCCCCAAACATTTAAGAACAATTACTTTATCCAGCTATTGCATTAATGTTCCATCTTTTGAAATTTAAAATGTCTTCAAAATGCACATTGGTCCATATCCAGTTGTCATTCACTTGTGCTTGCCTTGATGGCAATGCTCCTGCATCACCAAGACAAAGCCATTTTTATGTAGGGAATTTGTTGAGGAGCGCACCTTTGTCGGCCATTTCTGGGAGCTCTGGTCATCCGATTTGAGTGTCGTTTCTTTTGTTGGGTTCTAGAGATATCGGAGAACAAGACTAGATTAGTCTTGTATCCTTTTTTCACTGATGTGATTTACTTCTTGATCTTTGAACATAAATAAGAAATACTCACCCACTGAGACAAAGGCTCTTAGACGTAGGCAAGATTGTCGAACTCCGTTATCACATTGGTGTTATGTTTGTTGTTGTTTATTGCTTCATTTCAGTTATATACATGTTTATATGGTTGTGATAAACTATCATATCTTCTTCCTCTTTCTTTAAGCTTCCTTAATTGGTTAATGAACACATGCATAATAACTCAACCATAGTCATTAAAAGATCTTTTCAAATCAAGTGGTATCAGAGCTAGTTGACGTTTGGATTTGAGTTTTACATGTTAACCAGGGAAAACATACATCATGGTGAGTGCGAGATTGTTGAAGATAATCCATTAATTGGATTGATAAAGAGAGCTTCTCACAACGAGAATATGGCATCGGAAGAGGGACTTTCTCTTGATGAGAAAGAGTTTCGAAAAAATTTCTTTTCTATGTCAGAGATGATGAACGTTTTTTATGAGGATTACTTGGAACGATAGAGACCAGTTTTGGGTGAATCTTCAAAGGGAAAAAGTGAAGAGAGATAGGATTCTCCTTATATTCCTCCTTCACCTCCATAATCACCTCCTTCTTCTCCTTCTTCTTCAAGTTCAATTTCTAAATCCAATGCAAAAAAACATGCTCATCAACATAAGAATGAAATTCCATATATGATGGTGAAGTTAATGCAAAGAGACTTGAAAATTGGGTCAGCAAGATGGAGGTTTATTGCAATGTGCAATAGATCAAGGATGAGGCCACACAAATCAAGTTGGCATATTTGAGACTTGTAGGCACAACACTCATCTGGTGGAAAAGCAAGTTGCAAAACGGAATGCAACAAGTGGGTAATGTATTTCCATCATGGCAAAGTTTCATTTATGCACTTAGGAAACAATTCTATCCTTTGGGTTATAAAGAAAAAGCATTAATTGAATGGAAAGATTTAAAACTAAGAAAAGGACAAACAGTGCAAGAGTATATAGATGGATTTCGAAAAATGGCATTGATGTTAGATATTCCTTTACATAAATAAGAAACCCTTATGAAGTATATAGGAGGTTTACCTGCACATATTAGAAACATTGTATTCATGTTTCGACCAACTAACCTTGATGAGGTTTTTGTTCAAGAGACATATATTGAAGAAGGGAAAGTAGGTGTATCAGGGGAATTGACTTCAACAAAATAGGACAAGAGGAAATGGCATGGAAAGAATTCAATTTCAGTGGCAAGAAAGGAAGAGAGGGCCTCTTGTAAGAATTGCAAGAAACAGGGGCATGATGAGGACCATTGTTGGCAGTTTCATCCTGAGAAGAGGCTAAAGTGGTTTAAGGAAAAGAAAGGGAGGAAAAAAGTTGCAGTGACAACACGACTAAAAGACTTATGATCAGATTCAAGTGACGAATCTAAGGTCTCATTGGTTGGTATGACAGGTAAAATTGGTGAATGAATTGATTGTAGAAGTAACTTGTTTCATATAAGGGTTATCATGCGACACACTAAGGTGAATACATTAATCGACAATGGATCACAATATAACCTAATATCAGAAGAATTGGTTAAGCAATTGGGGCTAAAAACACAAGTACACCATAAGCCATGCACACCTAAATGGATAAGCAATCATCATCAAATGCACATAACGAAGCAATGCACAATCAAATTTGCAATTTCATCTAAGTATGTGGACGAGGTAACATGTGATGTAGTTTCATTAAGATAATGTGGAATGGTCTTAGGTAGTCCATACGTATATGATCGTAAGGCAATATTCTATAGGAAAAAGAATCAATATCAATTAACCAAAGCAGGTCAAGATTATGTGGTTCATGCTCATCATGTTAAGGCCAATAAAACACTTCAAACAATGGAACAATTAAAGAAGGAAGTTCAAGCAAGAAACAAACCAACAATTTCTTCAAATTAAGTAATCGATCTTAGGCAAGGACAAAAAATGATTGTTGAATGGAAAATCAATCACAGTTTGCTTCAAGATAAGCTCATGCCATGCAAATATTACAAGTATATCAGTTCTTTTGCAGTCATGTTTTTTATGCTATCATTAGTAATGTTGTCTACATGGATGATAGTGGCTTTAGTAAAATGTGACTGGGTTCAAATGGATAACAATATGATGTTAGTTGTCATGATTGTGTTACAGTTGATCTTGATAAGATAGGTTCAGAGGACAGAATTCAGAGACAGAGGACAAGATGGGTGGCCTATTCTGAGCTTGTTGACTATTTATTAACCTTTTGGGGACCAAAAGGTCTTTTAGTGGGGAGGTGTGATCCAGATTCAGAGCCAGGAGCTTGATGGGGCTCGGGAAGGCCTAAAAATCAAAGTTCTCATAATGGATTCAAAATAGGTTTGTGTGTAGGCCTCATTGATATGAACCCAACACAAATCGAATGGGCTCAAACAGACATCGTATGCTCTTGATATCACGTTCTGTTCATTTTCCCAAACTAGCAAAAAAAAAGGGGTGACTGTACAATCCGTACAGTGTCACATGGCAGTTGATTGTACGGGTCGTACAACTGATGTGGCATCATAGTTGGAATATTTCTGTACATATGACATGGAACAACTAGGAGGTGACACATTTCACCATTGGAAGGGTGACACGTGGCACGCTCATACAGGTGCCACGTGGCCCTATCGTATGGTAGCATGTGGCAGGGTACGTCATTGACAAAGGAAACATGTGGTAGGTACGGTTGTTGACTGGGTAGTAGACTTGGACCAATCATGTTTCAACATGTGGCATTAGTTTCCAGTGAATTAATAGGTACCATGTGGCCCAGAATTGGTCTGCCACATGGCACCTAGGTGTTGGTCGAATTGTTTTGGAAAAATTGTTGGAGCGGATGAGTTTTGAACCGACGACCTATCCACCGAGTGTAAAGCTTTCAAAAAGGGGCAGATTCTATTGCACCATGTTATTGCTTGTTTATACAAACATGTTTTAATATATTTAAAGTGAAAATATGGTGTAATGGAGGCAGAAGAGGGTTGGGGCTAAGCCCCAGTCCATGGTTGCTTTGTTACTTGTGACCACAATGGATAGGGTGCGGGCTCTATGTATATAACCACCAACACACAAATGTTTAGCACCTTTCCACCATATATCACAAGGGTTGGAACCAAGGGTTTAGGCACACCCCGAGGGCACGGTCCTATCCCCATACCACATGTGACCAGTAAATTCCGAAAAGGGGCCAGCGCGTAGCCCTTTGGGCTGGCACTTGGCCACCTATACACCATATGACCTCAATTTGGAATGTGTGCCCAGCCCTATGGGCTATTTTTTATTTTTATGCACAGGTGAGTGTTTTTTCCTATAGTTTGGCCCGGATTGGGCATTTTTAGGATTGTTTGGCCATTTGGAGGGGGATTTGATCCCAAAAAGAGGTCAGATCTTGGGAGGAAGTTGGGGGATGATAACCAAATTCAGATCTATATAAACCAGGCCTTCTTGAGGCCAGGAGAAGGGATTCAAATAAGAGTTATGTTGAAGGAAAGCCAAGCCAAAACCATTTTTATGGAGGGAAGATGTTGAGGAGCACACCTTTAAGGGCCATTTCTGGGAGCTCTAGTCATCTGATTTGAGTTTCATTTCTTCTCTTGGGTTCTAGAGATCTGGGAGAAAAAGACCAGATCAATATTGTATCTTTTTGGAACTATTGTGATGTACTTATTGATATTTAAACAGAAATAAGAAAACCTCGCCCACTGAGACAAAGGCCCAGAGACATAGGCAAGATTGTCGAACTCCGTTATCACATTGGTGTTATGGTTTGTTGTTGTTTATTGCTTCATTTCAGTTTTGTACATGTTTATATGGCTATGATAACTTCTCATATCTTCTTCTTATTTATTTAAGATTCCTTAATTAGTTAATGAACACATTCATAATAACTCAATCATAGTCATTAAAAGATCTTTTCGGGTCATTCTTGGACTATCTCCAAGGAGATATCTTGAGTTTTTAATATATATTGTACTTGAAGCGGTGCTAGCATCAAAATTTCCTTACATAATGAGTATAGTAGAGTTGGTGGACTTCAAGATACAACTAAAGGAAATGTTGGGTAAAGGTTACCTCAAGATGAGTGTATCTCCATGGGGAGCACCAACCTTGTTTGTAAAGAATAAGGATGTTACCTTGATATTCTGTATTTAATATAGGTAGTTGAACAAGATGACCATCAAGAACAAGTATCCTTTGCCCAAAATTCATGATCTCTTTGATCAGCTCAGAGGAGTTGCAATCTTTTCAAAGACTGATTTAAAGTCTGGATATCACCAAGTCATGACTAAGGATAAGAAAATGCACAAGAAAACCTTTAGAATGAGGTATGGGAACTATTAATTTGTAGTGGTACCATTTGGACTTACAAATTCACCAACAACTTTCATGTGCTTGATGAATAGTGTGCTCAACAAGTATTTAGAAATGTTCGTCTTAGTGTTCTGAACAATATTTTGGTCTATTCCAAGATTAAAGAGGAACATGAAGAACATCTTAGGATAGTGTTAAAAGTGCTGAGAGAACACCAATTGTATTCTCAGTTAAGCAAGTGTGATTTATTTCAAAAGGAAATATAGTACTTAGGCCATATAATCTTAGCGGAAGGAGTGGCAATATATCCTAAAAAATATCAAGGCAATCATGGATTGTCCTGCCCCTAGAAATGTAACAAAGGTAAGATATTTCATTGGAGTGGTTGGGTATTACATGAGGTTCATAAAGGAGTTTTCCAAGATCGATAACCCCATTACCTCATTGCAAAGAAAAGGGAAGAATTTTGTATGGTCACAAGAGTGAGAGGATAGCTTCCAGAAGATGAAACATCTTTTAACTAATGCCCATGTTCTAAATATTGTAGACCCTGAAAGAGATTTCTTGGTTTACGTTTATGCTCACAAGGAAGGACTAGGAGGAGTCCTTATGCAAGACAAACTAGTGACTCGTTAAGAATAAAAAAACTGAATGAGCATGATAAAAATTATGTTACCCATGATCTATAACTGACAACAAGTGTGCATGCATTGAATATTTGGAGACACTACTTTTTTAGGAGAAGGTTTATCCTAATTGTTATCACTAGAATTTTATTCACAAATGGTTATAGGAATATAGCATCTTCAAAATGCCCATTAGTTCACTCATGGACCAAAAATGAATTTCCAAAAGGTCCAAAACTGTACAACAAGTTATAAAATCAGCATGCGCTAAGACTACACAGGGATCACATGCACATGCACCATCCAGAAACACAATAAAATTGCACATGTGCATGATGCACAACTATGGACACAAAAGACCCCGCACCCCTCAAAACGTAGCATTTATGATATTGGTCGGCCTTCCACCCACTTCTAGTTCAGCTTCCAAGTCAATTTGACACAAGAATATTGGATGAATCCAACTGGGGGGCTGGCCAAAGACCTAAGGGTGCCCTAACAGGCCCCTTGTTCACACTAAAAACTGGTTGCATAATGCCTCAAAGCTATGCTATAAAAGGAGGCCATGGGTGCACTATTTTTTCAAGGAATTCATTTGTATTGTTATGTTGCTTATATTCTCTTGGAGGATCCTCTTTCCTAATGAAGATCATGCAAGCACCATTTCATTTAGCCATTCATATCACCTCTTGAGTGAATGAGCTTTGGATTCTCTTCACCATTTCATTCTAGTTTGTTACTTGTAATAAGAGCTCAATATTTGGGGGTCCAAGAGCCCTCCCTTGGAGGAAGAGGGGACCCATATATCTCCCTTTCTCTTTGGTGTTTTCCCACTAATATGATCCTATCCATTGATGGCATGAGTGTTGTTTGTTTTTGGTTTTAATGTTCTTGTGCACTCTAGTTTAATTTATTTTATTGTTCTTAGTTTAGTTCTTTCTTTATTTCTTATGCTTGATACTTCTAACTCTTTCCTTCACTGTTGTCTTGCCTAGCTAACCCAACTGGGCTTGTAAGCATCTCTATTTTTCTCATTCAGATGACAAAAGAGGTGCAATAGATTGGCGACTCCACTGGGGAATGGTATCAATTTCCTCCCCCATTTGGGATATTTTTTCTCTTATTTTTGTTTATTTAACTTGCAGGAACCATAACTAGCCCAAGACAACCTGCAAAAATCCAAATTCAAAGTTGAGTTGAGAGAATTTCATTCGAAATTTTCTTCTTGGCTGTGTAATAGAAGTGTGCAAGTTTCTTAACCCACATGTGCGTCTTCAGCGCACATGTGCTCAAACCACTATTTTTCTCAGCACATTCTGTGAACCGGCACCAAAGGGTTGTCTTTTAGCTATGCATTGGCGCCAAATGCACCTTTGTCTACTTTGTGATCTATGCATCTGCTCAGAAATTCACACATTGTAAGGGTTTTTGTGATTTTTTGAGGGCCTGTAGCCTTCTTAAGCATGATTCCATGAAGATTGTAATATGCACCACACTTAGATTCCCTCTCCACATGAAGGGATTAGTCAAAACATAGACACTTAGGGGGTTAAAATCATTATTTTTCCTTTTCTTTTTCTTTCATTTGGCCACATGGATGGCTTGTTTTGATTAAAGTTAAGCTGGAATCATTATATATCACATATAAAACTTGCATCAGGACCAGAAATTGGATATCAATCATTTAGTATGATCTTCTCTCGTGCCATAGAGTGATCTTGAGAATCAAAAAAATGATTGAGAGAAAATTTCATCTCCCTTAAAAGACAAAATATTTAGGAGAGGACAACAACCCCCTCGAGACTCCTCTTAGTTTATTTTTCAAACACATCTTAAAATTGTAATGCGCCCATACATGCCCACATGATACAAAGATAGTATAGTGTTTAAATTTACTTTCTTAGATTAAATCACAAGGGAAGTTTAAAGGTTTTGTAATGGGCCCATACATGCCCACTTGTCCACAATATAGGATAGTTTCAAAGCTTTCTTAGATTAAATCACAATAGGGAGTTAAAGGATTAGTAAGGACCCATATGTCCACATGCTAGTTCTCTACGAACTTTAAAATTATGCAAGGTTGTACCAATGTCATTTAGTTAATTAGGTAATCAAGACTTGTAAGGACCACATGAAGTCCACATGCAGCAAGGTGACACCTAATTTATTAAAACAATTTGGCACATTTTCACTTGTTCACACACAAAGTCACTACTCACTCACATAATTTTCATCTCAAAACGTGGAGGTTGAAGTAAGTTTCCTCCAAAGGGATTCCAAAACACCCCACCCTTTTCTTAACAAAACTATCCACTCCCACTTAATTTCAACGAGATTGTCTCACACCCCTAATCTCTCAAACAACTACATCTAATTTTTTTCTAAAAACTCACTAAGTTTTCCTCCATAGGAGGTGCCAAAAGAAATTTTTTAGTCTAGGTAGGATTTTGTGGATAGGCATCCAAATAAATCCCCGTTATCTGGTTCTCGCATATTTAAACAGTAGAAGTTGTCAAATAAGGAACTTTAAATCCTCCAAGTCAAGTGTTCCTAACACCATAAGGAAGGGAGATACCCATGAAGGGTTTAAGGCCGAGATCTGGTTGTTCTGTGTGTCCCCCCTTGAGGCACCCACCTCTTAGACAGGATCTAGCCCGTGACCCATTTATGAGGCCGAAAATCTAAATGTCGCACTTTGACTGAGGTACCTAGTGACCAAATTATAGGACATCTACCCAGGTGGCAATTGTGGGCTGCAATTGCACCTTGATCGGATTTTGTGTGGCTATTGGGAAATATTGTCATCTCTTTCAATATATTCACCCTCTACCCCTCATTATAACTGATTACTTCATCCTTCACTAGTTTCTCTTCCAGTGGCTTCAGACCCCACTGTTGAGTGTTATTGGAAGGTCCAGTGTTATTTTTGAGAGGAAGGACGTTATGTATTCTAGGACACGAGCATTTGTTTTTCTTTGTTCTCCCATGCAGACAAAATCTACCTACCCACATATATGCTTCTATACCAATTGATTTATGTATGATGCTCTTTTGATTACATGCAATTGAGAAATATATTGTGAAGGTCCAAAATTAAAAGGCTCTTGTTCATTTATTTGTTCTCATCACCATTCGCACAGATCCACTTTGCTAGTTGGACATCATAGGGGACCCACAGAATCCCCGTCGTTCCAGATGATTTCTCAATGTCCCTCCCATTCTAGGAGGAGTTCCTAGTCTTGCCAACTCATCGGCCCCACATTCTCACACTTCTGTGAGTGCTACTATATCAGGATCCTCTTTGCTTGGTTCCACTTTAATTGGGTCCACTTCCCAAGACCAAACATCCACCCACTTTCCTATACAAGGAAGAGGGGGGAAAACTTCATCCCCAGGAGGAAGTACCACCCCACCTAGACCTCCTCATGGGTCAGGGACATATAACACTCACACTATGGTCAGAATGAACCCTCTTTCGGGGTTAGGCACACAAAACATTCCCACCATGACTAGAATTAATCCTCCACCACAACCCCAAATGCCATACTTGGCGTCCCTTAATATACTGGATTTGACTAAACTCACTAATGATCTTATCTTGCACGATCCCA
Source organism: Picea sitchensis (assembly GCA_010110895.2). Classification (NCBI taxonomy): domain Eukaryota; kingdom Viridiplantae; phylum Streptophyta; class Pinopsida; order Pinales; family Pinaceae; genus Picea; species Picea sitchensis. Next base: position 165,233 of record SNQJ01S0021382.1, on the reverse strand, counting down.
CATGGCCTACAATGCCTACCAAACTACCTTCAGACATCCCCAAGTTTGAAGGAAATGTGGGAGATGACCGAGCAAACCATATCATGACCTTTCATTTATGGTGCTCCTCAAATAGCATTATGGAAGAATCTGTTCGATTGTGATTATTTCAACGCACACTCACTGGCCAATCAGCTAAGTGGTATGTAGAAGAAAACTCTGGGTCCCATACAACCTTTGAATCTTTGGCCAAAGCATTTTTGACCTTCTTTCAACATCCAATCTGTCATGACAATGGTATCGAACTTCTCTCAGAATTTAAACAAACCTCTGCTACACACATCACCAACCACATTCATGAATGGCATCAGTGACATAGTCTATGCAAAGTAGAAGCCACCAAGAAGCAATGCCTCAACTGGTTTCTCAAATCACTTGTCTCCCTCCTTTCCAAAGATGTGGCCACCAGCTTCCCCCAATCGGAAGAATAAGCCATCATCAAGTCCCAATAGTTCAAATTGATTTATTCACAGTTAGGATACTTATATACAGTACTACCTGACGCCCCAAGACGTGTTCCATTTGGCCAAGACAAACTAGGAATGTCCCACTCAGCAGATGGATTGATTGGTACCACTACACACCATAATTCACACCTCCAACAACCACCTATGTATGGAACACTTAATACCCACCAACATATAGCGGACCCCCTTATTATCCTCCTCCCCCTTATCAACAACCATACCCCATTACCTTTCCTCCACCCATCAGTGAACCATCGCTAACACCCACAGTACGCGCAGTGGCTCAACCAAGTTCTGGTACCCCCTCTACCTCAACTTATACCCTAAACTCTAGTGAAAGTGCTACACCTTCCTATACACCTTACGTTCAATTACCACCAAATAATATGTACTTTCCATTTCCTGGCCTCCCATAGCCCGTGGCTCCACCACAAGGACCTCCACATGCTGGGGTTAACTTTGTTCAACCCTCTCCCATTCAGAAATATCAAAATTTCGAACAGATGAATATGGATAATCCAACCCATCAATCGAACAATGCCAAAAATAAAGGAAAAAAATGAAACAACAATAATCCCGGACTAGGAGGGAATCACCCCCAATAAAACCAACCTATTGGGGGAAACTAGAATCAGGGGAACTAGAACCCTCAAGGGGGAAATAATAACAAATTCCAAGGGAAGAATAACAACAATCTTCAGACAAACTTCACTTGTTCCCTTTGTGGTGAATATGGCCATTATACTCACCATTGCCCTCAAGTTGCTAATTTCAAACCGATGAAAGAATACGGAAATTGATCACATCCACCAGCACCACCTTCCCTCCAGTAGGCCCCACAACAATATGTACAACAAACACCTCTTGTCATACTACAAAACCATATTCCACACCAAGGGGTGATGAACACCCAAAAGGAGATGCATCTGTTCCCACCATAGATGGGACAATATGCAAACCCAGACACTCCTATAGATCGTACTATCCTCCTCACTAGTGAGTAAGAAGCCTTTCTACAAATGCATAGTCGTCAATACAACAAACCCCCTAACTCTGCTCCCACCACCTTGAAAGAAACCCCAACCACAATTGGCCCCCCTTTTATGATTCCACACCCTAATACTAATACACCTCTTCATATTCCTCGCATCCCATTGCGAAGGAATGTCAGCAACCCTCAAGCTAGGGCGACAGACAATTACACTCTGGTTGATGATTTGGCACAATCTCCTATTGCCATGCCAGTTTTTGAATTCCTTCAAACCTTTCCCACTCAATGAAAGTCGTTACTTTCTGCCTTGGGGGTAGTCGACCCTACTGATACTCGCCTCATCACCATTGATCTTGATAGTGGGGAACCCCATCTCCCCACTCTGGTCGCTTTCCAAATACCGGTTAAAATCTGGAATATCACAATTTACCGCTGCATCATCGATGAAGGGGCATCCACATGCATAATTTCCAAAATCATATGGAAGAAACTAGGTTCCCCTGAGATCATACCATCAACGATCACTTTGAGAGCTTATGACAGACGACCATCCTCTCCTGAAGGGATCTTTCAAAATTTCCCCATTGAACTCAGGGGAAAAACTATCCTCACTGACATTTAATTTATCGACACTCCACTCGATTACAACATTTTGTTTGGGCATAGCTACATGTATGCGATGAAGGTTGTGGCCTCTTTCATGTTTCAAACAATGATGTTCCCTCACAATGGGAAAATTGTCACCATTGATCAAGTGTCACATTATGAGCCCAACCCTTCCTCCAACATCGATAACATATTACCTCTCATTCACACCAATCTCGATACCTACCCATTGATTGAGATGGGTCCCATAATTTTCAAAGACCCATCCTTGCTAGGGACATATCATGGAGCACCCACTCTCATACATACCTTAGCACAAGTATGTGTCATCTCATCCAATGGAATAGAAACTGGCGATATCCTTCCTCCCACAGAGGCTTCTTTACTATCTGACGTCCCACTAGTCGCAGAGCTCCTCCCTCGATAATTCCCTAAGAACTCTCTAGATCCACATGTTCCCAATGTTACCCTCCACCAGGGCCACATCCCGGTTTGGGAGACAATCCCCCAAGCCATTACCCAAATCCCTTTCTTTTACCCCCCACCGGGCGTACAAGATTTCCAAGTAGCTGTAACTCTTACCCTTCCTAATATGGTGTTGGAAATTCTAGTATGGTATCTACACCCACCAAAGATGGTCCCTCAACCATCCCTCCCTCCCCAAATAGAAGGAATCCCAATGTAGATTCCAATACTTACTCCCATCCCACCACCCGCACCCCCACTCACCAGCACCATTACTACAGCTGGGGGCAGGCGGAAGAAGAAAGAGCCCACAAATCCACTTCCTCCCCGAGTTCAACCTCCTTGTACACTATGTGAGAAAGATGGACACCCTACCAATAAATGCCCATCTCTCCCCAAGCTATGCAATTTAATTCAACTCCCTCGGGCAATGACACCACTCGTCACTTCCTGTGGTACTACAACTGCCTCCCCTTACACAAGTAGCAAAGGGTTACAAACCAAATTCGCATGTGCCATTTTTTTCGAGTATGGCCATTACACCCACCATTTCCTGGCATTACCTCAATTTTGACAAAGACTAATGACGGTTCGCCAGATCTTTCAATAAGAACCCCTTCCATCCATGTCATTTCAAACACAGGTCACCGACATCCACTATGTCATGACCTCCATCAACAAATGGATGAGATGTCCTTGCTCTCTCTGTGACTCGCTAGACCATTTCACCTACCAGTGTCCCACGATTATTGAATACAGGCATCGACAAATGGCCTTGATTCAAAATCCTCCCATCAACTCACCACCTGTAACACCGATAATTCCCCCTACTCCCTCTCCAGATACTATCTATATATTCTTCCTCGAGCCTGAGGGACTCCCTACCCTCCATGGTTTATAGATAGCTTAGAGGAGGATTTACTTGCAAATCCTCCCAATTCTCCATGGTTCATAGATAGCCTCGAGGAGGATTTACCCCAAATTCCCCCAATTCTCCAGTTCATTTCCCCACAGAAATGTTATGCCCGACTACCATTTTCAACCCACAATATCTTGATATTTCGTTTATGTCAAGCGAACCATCGCAACCTCATTGCGTCACCCCACCTACCTCTACCCCATTAGAATACAACCACATAGTAACAATCACCAATGTTACTCTCCTGGATCCCTTGTATTTTCGACAGTTCCACTGTGACGAGGACATCCTTAAGGAATTAACTACCCCTGATTACCCATGGGATTCACTCCATCACATAACACTCTTTCTTTCACAGGACTCTTTTGTGCCTCATGTTCAAAACTCCATATATGTAATCGAAACCAAATATTTTCTCCCACCCGGGAACATACATTGGTTCAATAAACCTATCCCTTCCCTCGATGCTTTTGAAGAAGGCAACATGGCCAACATTTCCCCCACCATCAAAATTGATATTTCCATCAAGCCTGGAATCATAAAGGAAATCACCATTGGAGCCACATGCTCTCCCAAAGAACCCATAGCTTACAAATCCCTCTTCCAGGAGTACCAGGACATTTTTTCCTGGTCATACACCGAAATGCCCGGCCTTGATCCCTCTATTGTCGAACATCGTATAGACACTTGGCCCAATATCGCACCTGCACGACAAAATAAATTTCCATTACACCCATCTAATGTGGTAGCCATCAAAGTTGAGATTGACAAATTACAAGATGCATGGTTCATATACCCCATCGCGTATACGTCATGGGTCTTCAACCTCGTCCTGGTGAACAAAAAATAGGGCACTATCCACGTCTGTATGGAATTTCAAGATCTCAATCATGCCTGTACCAAAGACAACTTTACAACACCCTTTATCAACCAAATTATTGATGATTGTGCCAGCCACGAGGCTTTTTCCTTCATGGACGATTTCTCTGGATACAATCAAATTCAGATCCACCCAACCTATCAATACAAAATCGCATTCAATACCCCTTGGGGTACCTTTGCATATCATTTCATGCCTTTCAGCCTCAAGAAATCTGGAACCACTTTCCAATGCCCCATGACATACATTTTTTATGATTTGGCTCAAATCATTCTCGCCTACTTGGATGATCTCACCGCTCGATCCAAGAAACACACTCAACATATCGCAAATTTATGGATAGTCTTCCAAAGGTGTCGTCAATACAAAATTCACTTGAACCCCCTCAAGTGTGTATTTTGCATCACCATCAGCCTCTTCCTTGGGTTTATCATGTCCCAACGCGGCATCACTGTGGACCCCCTCAAGGTCCAAGCTATCACAGAAATTCCCCCACCACAGAATCTATGCCAACTGTAGAGCCTACAAGGCAAAGATAACTTTTTACGCCGCTTTGTCCCTGATTACACCACTCAGGCACATGTTTTACTTCACCTCTTACGTCATGATATCCCATTCCAATGGGATGAACATGCCCAAACCACTTTTGATGATCTCAAAGCAGCCCTCTCCAATGCCCCATTTATTAGTCCACCTGACTATGACCGTGACTGTATCCTCTACTTATCAGCCTCAGCCATCTCTGTAGCAGGAGTCCTTGTCTAATTAGGGGATGACGACCAGGAGCATGTCATCTATTATGTTAGTAAAAAAAATTCAGAGCCACCCTTGAAACACAATCACGAAGAAAAACTCGCCCTTGAAGTTGTCCTCGCAGTCCAGAAACTGCGCCATTACATCCTACTTCTAACTACCAAAGTCGTAGCATATTCCAACCCCATGCAATACTTTCTCAGTAACCGAAAAATTAATGGCAAATTTTCCCACTAGATCACCATCCTTCAGAAGTACGAACTCAAGTTTACAACACCCAAGATCAAGAAATCCCTCATCCTTGTCGAATTCATTACGACATTTCCTTCCATGACTATTAGTTCTCCTATCTACATATTTTCCCAACAAACATCTATTTTACATCCCCTCAGATGACCCCTGGTATGGCGATCTTCACATCTACCTCCGAACAAAAAAATTTGGGAACCACCTCTCCAGAGATGATCGTCGATGCATTCGACACCAGGCCCCTCATTACCATCTTATCAATGATATTTTATATTGTCGAGGGGTCGACACCATACTTCGTCGATGTCTGACTATTAACAAAGCTGACAGAGTCTTGAATGACTACCATGGCAATGCATGTGGTGGCCACCTCTCTGGGATGTCCACAGCCCAGAAAATCATTCGAGCCGGCTATTTTTGGCCCACATTGTTTTACGACTGCATCCATGCTGTGAAGTGATGCAACAAATGTCAACTATACGCCAAGAAATCAAGAGCACCACTTTCTCTTCTACACCCAGTCATTACTGCTGACCCCTTTTGAAAATGGGGCATAGACTTTATGACTTGCAACCCCCCTCTAACAATGGACACAAATACATCATTGTTGTAGTTGATTACTTCACCAAATGGGTCGAAGCCATTACCACCTTCAACAACACCGCTGACACTGCAGCGTGTTTTTTTTTTGACCATGTCATATCCCTCTTTGTATTCCCCCTACAATTAGTCTTCGATCATGGGAAACACTTCCAGAATGATATTTTCATCGCACTCTCCTCCAGGTTAGGATTCTCCCACAAGTTTTCCTCCCCATACTACCCTTAGTCCAGCGACAGGTAGAGGCAATCAACAAGGTCCTCAAAACCATGTTGCAGCATATGGTCCACAAACATAAAACCAATTGGCACCATATGTTGTTTTCCACACTGTGGGATTATCACACGACAATTAAAACTTCCACTGGTTTCACACCATTTCATCTTGTCTATGGGGTCGAGGCCACTCTCCCTATCGAATGTGAAATCCCCACACTGCGCACCGCTATTGAGCTATTACCCGACACTTCTCCAAGGGAACAACGTTTGTTGAACTTACAGTCGCTAGATGAATATTTTCAGTCTTCATTATAGAACAATGAGGCATCTAAAAAGTGCTCGAAGTCCATCTTTTATCGCCATGTCAACCTTTGGTCATTCAACAAAGGCGACCTCATCCTTACTTACGATATCGCTCACAATACCTTTGGCCATGGCAAGTTCGAATCATTATGGAATGGACCTTATATCATCCAACATTTCCTCACTAAAGGCACATACAGCCTGGCCTCTCTCGAAGGCCACCCCATCAAAGAACCCGTCAACGGGTTGTACTTAAAGAAATTCTATGCCTGAGTGTAGCCAGTCTGCACTAGGTTTTTTATTTTATTTTTGTACACTTTTCTAGAGTTTTTAATCTTCTTTTCCCCCATGCCTTGCATCTAATCTATCATTTGTGTTATTGAAATATCCCTCCTCCATCGGCCTACCACATCGGCTACATTGACAGAGCTAGCCACTGGACAAAGAATCTCTCTTCGGCCACTTGGTCCCTCTATACTCCCTCGCATGAGCTACTCCACTCCAGTGGTATATGCCAAGGCTCCGCAACCAACAACCAAGCCGAATACACAACCGTCATTGGCCTCCTTGTAGAGGCCAGTCACTGCCATGTTCATCACCTTAGCATCTTACTCGATTCCCAACTTGTCTTCCTCCAACTCAACAATGTGTATCGCGTCCTCGATCCTTGCCTCTTCCACAAATACCTGGAAGTTAGAATTTTATCTCGACATTTTGATTCAATTAAATTTACACACATTCCAAGAAAAATTAATCAAACAACAGATAATATGGCTAACCTAGAGTTAGATTGGCATTTATCACATCAAGATACCATTATACATACCTCAACCATCAATAGTCTATCCCAGCATATAAATTAGACAACATCAACAAAAACATTAACACATGTGCACATCACAAAGATCCCAA
>SNQJ01S0021382.1:124393-148884 GCA_010110895.2 Picea sitchensis | reverse complement strand
GCCAACTCATATCCCTTCTTTGCCAAAACTCTGCTGAACAACTCTTTGAAAATCCTCTTGTGTCAAGGCCCATGCACCCTAACCCATTACTGCACGTGTGTGCATGCTGACTGACTCACAACAACCCACGTGTACCTAAAGAAGCATGAAAAAAAGGAAAGTTGCCAATGGAACAAAAATCTATGGGTCAATTAACTGAAACTCCCGACCATGCATGGCCGATGGTTTGTCCAAAAACCTAGCTCCTTCTAGCCTATAAAAGAAGGGGTAGGGCTACCATTTGCAAGAGGAAAAAATATAGCGAAGAAACTCTGCCCATTTGCATAATCCATTGTCCCAACCCTTTAGCCTTTCCTCATGCCAAAGGATATTTAACGCAAAGCAGTTGAAGGACAGAAGAAGAGGAGCCCAGGATCAAGTTCAAGGAGCAGTGGCCGGTCTCAGCTTTTGTAAGTTGATTCACTTTCAGTAATAGAAAAGAATACTTTTCCAGTCCCAATACATGAATTGTCTATGATTTGATTAATTTATGCTTGATTTCTAACCCTTGAGTATAGAAGTAGCATGCATGCATAGTTGTTGTTTGTCTTGAGTGTAGTTCATCTGTGGAAGGAGCAGCACAAGAAAGTAATCAAAGTGCAACAGAGGATCTACATTGAACGCCAGTAATAAGGTAGGTGGTCCTTTTCCATGCATTTACTAAGAAAAGGGGATTTAAATCTTGGGTTATAGGTAAAAAAGTAGTTTCTATTCGTTCAAAATCTACATGCAAGTCTGACCCTAGTTTGCTACTCCGTAGGGTGTTTTTCCAAACAACAACAAAAACAACATCCCCTCGGGTACTCCTTGTAGTACCACCTCTAATCGACGACGAAAATCATCAAACTCTCCCTCGACCCCCGCTAGAGGAGCATGTGATGGCCCTGCCCCAGGGTCATTGTAACAGCGTCGCCTGGCCACTCTCTCATCATCAATGGGCCTCGTCCCAACATCATCCCGCCGTTGTCTCTCTCTTGCCTATATCTCTCCTCGTAGAGGTCTCACCGGCCCCTAACAAGTCGGTGCTCTAACCAACTCAACCTCGCACCCGCGAGGTCCCACGTCTGCACACACAACAAAAAAATGATAGCATCGACATCCATCCATACATAAAAATATATGCTATGATATATAACATATCAAAACAATAACATCATACCTCTATGATCAAACACCTCCCCCAGGGGTAGCACCATATCCAGATCATTCCAGACGTCTACCCCAAAATATAGATATCGAAGTATGATCTATGGCATCTGACACCACACCCATGTAGCCTCGTTCATCAAATAATGGCCTCCCTCCCCACCACCATGGTGAACCAAAATATTCACCCACCTCCTCAATCGCGACTCTCTCACACCAGGTGCATCCAAAAGCACTCTAGGATGCAACATCGACACCCTCTCCAAGAACCACGGGACCAAGATGGACCCAAAGGAAAAATTCCCTAAGTCAGTAGCTCGACACCTGTCAAGTTTCCCTACCATCTTGGCATGTATCATCACACCCCAGGAAAAATGCTCACCTGCCAATTCCCTCTGCATAACCCTCAGCTGGCCCCCACTAATCCATTAAGTCGTGAGAGACCCATAGACTCTCATAACCATCACTGCCACACAACAATGTACGAGTGCATCCATCGCCTTAATACTAACCACAGAACCCGACATGAAGTTTTCCCCCGAACAGTACCTCTGCGCTAAGGTAGCCAACTGCCCATCCCTGGGTAACACGAACTCTGCCAGTAAAGGAGCTTCCCTAAAAGGGAGCCTAGTCAAAAAATATATATCCTCCATCGCAGTGAAGGCCAACTCCTCACCCCACATAATGAAGCAATGTCGATATGGAATCCACATCAAAATTAGGAACTGCAATCAATACTCCTGTGTCTGAAGTAAAGAGTACTCAAAAAACTTCAACAACCCAGAAGTTGCCAAAGTATCCTGAACTGCCGACTCCTCATCCCTCACTACCTCCCTCGAGTGTGACCAATCCCTCTCTCTCCAATGCACTGGAATCGTCAAAATGGTCACCTGCATCCACATATACAGTACTCTATCAGCTATCATAACCCATAAAAACATCTAAATCTCCAAAAAGATAAGTTTTTTTACCCCCTTTAGCTTTGCCTCAATGGTGTGGCTATTTTCCCCACAGGCGTGCACATATGCGCTCTTTTTCATCCAATAGTCATGCACTCATGCATGAATGTAGATGATATATGGGAGCACACATGTGCCCCTATCACACACACATACACGTCTGTTCTCTACATAGCTACACACACATGCGTTGCTGTCAGAAACAAAACCGCGCATGCATGTGCAGCTGTGATTCGAACAAGCATGCACCCAATGCATGCTTGTTTTCCTCACTTGGGTTCCCCCGTGCATGGCTGTCCAAGATATATCCATGCCCTCATGCATGGGAGTTCTTTGATCACCCGCGCACTAGGGGGGCCACCCTCATAAATCTCCCTGTACGGCCACCCGTACAACCCTGCCCAAAAAATGAAACCCTAAGTCCTATGCAAGAGGATATGACAACTAACCTAGCACTCATTGATCGTGAATCAACTGACTCGACCTATCGAAATATCCAAATCTCCTCTAAAATTGTTCATTCACTCAATAAGACAATAGGTACAAATGAGGTGGCATTGTGGGCCCTACATCTATATATAGTCCATTTTTCCAAACTTCCAGACTCAATTTCGGGAGCCCCGAACATCCATTTTTAAATCCATCTTCAGCCATGGGATCGGGATCCTTCTACCTACACAATCATGTTCCCCGAGCCACCATCCATCCTCGGCCCCGAGGGAGCCATTTTTCTCATCCCATGCTCGGGTACGCATGCTTATATTCACACATTATTGAATAATTGTTATATGTTCTTTATCCTCAAATATTGTTCGCACATTCGGTTTTCATGTGTGTAGGTACTTGGTCATCATACGTCATCACTACCCTTTCAGGTATATACTCGTCACTGGCATGTAATATTTCCCTCTGAATCTCAATTGCATCTCTAGTCACACCCTTTGACATTTTCCTTTAGGGTCCCTATATCCGGCTTTGCAGTACTGTCACCCCCACTGCATTTTGGTACTGTCACCCAATAGCACTCTTCCCCACATGAGTTGTCCCATTCATATTCCCGCTTGACACTTTGACCCTCATGCTATTTTCATCCTCTAGGGATGGGAGTCCCGCTAGTCTTACGCATTTTCGAGAATCAGCCACATGCTCCTCCTCCTCATTTTGCTAGCTTTCCCATTGGACTCCTAGGTTATCTCATCATGGTTCTACTTTGAATGCACTTCCACAATATCATTAACCACCCATTTCATCCACAATCAATTTTCCCATCTGTAGATTTCCCCCCATTCATTTACCTTATACAGAAACCCACCTATGGGGCCCCCACCCATTCTCCAAGAAACGTTTGCCCTCACAGGCCAAGCCATATTGCACTGGGGCACCCATTTCTGTATTTGAACACTCATCCCAAATTATTCTTGATTCATTTGGTAATTGTACAAAGCCTTTGTTTCCATCATTTACATATCTTTTTGTTGTCACCTTTGGCGACCTTCTTCCTCTGGCAAAGAAACCCATGTCGCCCTTGGTTGGGGCATCCATTATCTTCTACTCATGTTCACATCACCCATAAAACTTGAGTATCTCACCATCCATGTACCCCTGATCTCTGAGTTTTTCCACATTGTCACGCCTCTGGCACAATATAACCCATGCCTAGTCGTCACCCTAACACTAAGCCCAATTTCACAGTTGTTTCCACACCCCCTTTATCTCCAACCAAGGGTAGTCTCGAGTCTCACCACTTCCTAACTTCATCCATGTTACTCATCAGTTCCTGATCTTATCCAGTGGATTTCATGAATCCCTCTGCTTATTGGAGTTGCATCTCCCTTTCTGTCGACAAGTTTCCAGATCGACGACAGTATCTTGACTCTCATTACCTTCACAATGAGGAGTCTCAGATGGCACAATGATTACCATCATTTATTTTTGTTGTCATTGACCCCAATGACATTGGACTTCAACACTTTATCATGTTGCAGTGGGTCTTACTTTGTGACTATTGCAGTTGTTTTTATATTTGTCGAACCTTTGAAATTTGATAGGCTATCAATGCCTGCGTGGCATCGACACTTCTTAGAGGTGTCATCACCTCTTTTCAGAGTATGTTCACCATCATAATTGTCCTCTTCCTTTATCAAACCACCCCTGAGGGCACTGCAGTTATCTACATCAACACACAGCTTCAGTTACTGTATAACACGTTTTTTGAGTTACATGACACAAGCATGGGGCATGCTCGCCTCATTTGTACATAGTTTTATTTTTTACACCTTGCGCATGGATTGGGTCATATAGGTTCCCCTCTCCCTCCAATGGGTCTCTCTTGACACTCCCCACATCGCTCTTTCTTACACAGGTACTCTCAATAGAAGAAACATTGATGTATTTCAGTTATACGTATGCTCCTAACCTCACACATCAGGGGGCATCTGTTATCACCAGAATTTCTTCTGCAAATGGTTACAAGAATCCAAAATCTTCAAAGTTTCCATTAGTTCACTCATGGACCAAAAATACATTTCCAAAAGGTCCAAAACTATACAACCAGTTATAAAATAAGCATGTGCTAAGACTACATAGAGAGCATGCACACATGTGCCATCCAGAAATGCAAGAAAAGTGCACATGTGCATGATGCGCGAATGTGGATGCAAAAAACCACACACCCCTCAGAACGACACATTTATGATATTGGTCGGCCTTCCACCCACTTTTGGTTCAGCTTCCAAGTCAATTTGACACCCAAATCTCGATTGAATCTGACTGGGGGGTTGGTCAAAAACCTAAGGGTGCCCTAAAGGGCCCCTTGTTCACACTAAGAACTAGTTGCATAATGCCTCAAAGATATGCTATAAAAGGAGGCAATGGGTGCACTATTTTTTCAAGGAATTCATTTCTATTGTTATGCTACTTATATTCTCTTGGAGGATCCCCTTTCCTCATCAAGAGAATGCAAGAACCATTTCATTTATCCATTCATATCACCTCTTGAGTGAATGAGCTTTAGATTCTCTTCACCATTTCATTCTAGTTTGTTACTTGTAAGAAGAGCTCAATATTTGGGGGTCCAAGAGCCCTCCCTTGGAGGAAGAGGGGACCCATATATCTCCCTTTCTCTTTGGTGTTTTCCCACTAATACAATCCTATCCATTGGTGGCATGAGTGTTGTTTGTTTTTGGTTTTAATGTTCTTATGCACTCTAGTTTAATTTATTTTATTGTTCTTAGTTTAGTTCTTTGTTTATTTCTTATGCTTGATACTTATAACTCCTTCCTTCACTGATGTCTTTCCTAGATAACCCATCTGGGCTTGTACGCATCTCTATTTTTCTCATTCAGGTGACAAAAGAGGTGCAACACTAATGATAGACCACTATCTTCTAAAGTATCTGTTTGACTAGATAAGGACGAATTCTAGACAAACCAAATGGATGGCAATGATCAATGCGTTTGATTTTGAAATAAAATATATTAAAGGAAAAGAGAACAAAGTGGTATATGCACTCATCAAGGGTGTATTGGATGTGCATTTAGCAACAACAAGTGTGGAAAAGTTTGACATCAAACAAATAATTAAAACCCTCTTACGGGAAGATGAGTTCTTCACTCAGGTGAAAGAAGGGATACATCTGGAACCCAAGGAGAGAAAATATGAAGGATGTCAACTTGAGTATGATAATTTTTTGTTGTAAAAGAACAACTTGTATGTGCCTACTTCAATATATTTGAGGCGTTTGATTATGGATGAGTTCCATAAAAGACCCTATGTAGGTCACCCTAGTTACCAAAAGATGGTAACAACAATAAGGAAATTGTATTAGTGGTATAGAATGAAGAAACATATTGTCGAGTACATTGCTAAGTTCTTAGAGTGCCAATAGGAGAATATTGATCATAGACATCCTACGGGTCTATTACAACCTTTACAAATCCCAGAGTGGAAATGAAAGACCATCTCCATGGATTTTGTTACTGGCCTACCAAAGACATTGAAGCAACATGATGCAATCATGGTTGTAGTAGATAAGCTAAGAAAATAAACTCATTTTATTCCTATTAATTATAATTTTAAGGCCATAGATGTTTCTAACATTTTTATAAAGGAAAATTTCATATTGCGTAGCCTACCCAAGACCATAATATCTAACATAGATGCTAATTTCACTTCAAATTTTTGGAAATGCTTGTTTGCAAGATTGGGAATGTAGTTGGCGTTTAAGATGACCTACCATCCTCAAACAAATGGTCAAACCAAAAGAGTAACTAGAATGCTAAAGGACATATTGATGATGCATGTTATGCATAAACCATTGCAATGGGAAGAATATCTACCCCTAGCATATTTTTTCAATAACAATGGTTATAAAGAGTCATTGGGGATGAGCACATTTGAGTTTTTGTATGGTAGTAAGTGTAGAGTTCCAATAAGTTAGGATATTCTAATGGACAAGATCACACTTGGGCCAGAATTGCTGAGATAAATGGAACAAGAAATGATTAAGATACGGGAAAATCTAAAGGTATATCAAGATATAAAAAAGCGCTATGTAGATAGCCAGAAAACTCATAAAGAGTTCAAAGTGGGAGATCATGTGTATATTTGAGTGAAACCCAGAAGAAGTTCCATAAGAATGGGAATGTGTGCTAAGTTGGCACCCCACTACTATGGACCATTTGAAGTCCTGAATAGAATAGGACCAGTAGCATACATACTTGCTTTACCACCTACTATTAAAGAACATAACTTATTCCATGTATATTTGTTAAAAAAATATGTTTGTGATCCTAATAATGTCATTGATTGAACTATGATATAGGTGGAACTTGAGGGAGAGTTCCATCCCAAACCTCAATGAATCCTGGACAAGAAAGAAACAATTCTCCGAAATCGAGCCATCATGTGTATGATTGCTCTTTTGTTCATCTTTTATTTACTCTGTAATTATCGGATGATAATGCTACACTGATATAACACTTGCATTATATGGTTAAAAAGGATTAAATTTATCTATTACTGATTCAGCCCCCCCCCCTCTCAGTAATCCAACAAGAACAGGAACAACAACATCAAACTTCTAAGGAAATAATAGTTCCAAAACAAGAGACAATATAAATTATAGCGATGGGAAATGGAAATTTTTGTTTCACCCAGGGAATGTTGTAGGTCAATGAGGATATAAAGCAAAATACATTAAAGGACATAGATCATTTGGACTTGGCATTGTCCAAGGTTTCAACGATGGCACTGTACAAACATTAAATAAGTGTCGCGCAAGAAATTCAGTCGAGGGCCCATGCAAGTGCTACAAGTTTACAATTGGCTAGCGAAGCAAAGAATACATTGGAGATTGCACTTAATCAGGTGTGGTTCTAGAGGGAAGAAAAAAAGCAACGCACTGGTAGAATGGAGCAGAAGGTGGAAGAAGTGTTCAAAACTATTCTTGACAATGCACAAGAAGGGAACATACCAAAAAAGGAGAATATTGAGAAAATAGCATAGCCTATGGAGAATTAAAGGAGCCACATTACAGAGTTGGCAGAACTCCTAGCAACACCTAACACTCCACCAGAAATAAGAACACAAAGGGAGAAGGAGGTTACAGGTCATATGGATATAATTGCAAAGATGATCAAGGAAATCATAGAGCTATATTAAAAGAGCACATGGTTATGGACAAATCTTCAAGAGGATGAGAAACTACAAGAGTTAGACTAGAAAGAGGAAGGGGTAAATGTTGCAGTAAAAGACTTAAAGAAGAGGTAGAAAATGATGAAAATATTAGATAGGTTGAAAAGTGCATAGGAATTGAAGAATTTACAGGTAGAGTTGAAGACTATACAAGCAAAAAATCAATCAAGGTAGGTGCAGTTGGAGCCACTACAAGAAGGCATAGAACAAATGCTGACAGATATCGACGCAAAAAAAGGCCAGATTGAAAAATTTGGATTGGAGAGTGAATAATTGGTGAAGGAGAATATTACTGGGAATATTGTGGAGACTATAGCAGAGAAGAGAGCGCAAGTAAAAGCTCAAATTGAATAATTTTAAAGTAGGTTTCAAGAATTGGAGAAGTCATCCCAGGAAGAAAACACTACCTAAGTGGCTCAGGATGATCCATAGGTGAGTGTTGGGGGGCCGTTATCGCAGGCCATTTTGTGGAAAAGCACAGTAATTTATGAAGAAGTTAGAAAATGGACTAGAAAAGGAGCATGCACCAGAAAATAGGGAAACGCAATGCCGGGAAAGAAGGAAAGTCAAATGAAGGAACAAGGACATAGAAGAATGAAGAAAACCGTTGGATTTTAAACCAGTTGTGCTCAGGGAGTTAAAAAGTGGAAAAAACTAATCCACTTAGGGTTAGTGTGTTAGGTTTTTGGTCATTTGGTAATGAGTTTTAAACAATTTTTGTAATAAAAATAGACAGTAGTGAGATTGAGGTTGTACTTGTTGACGAGTGAGTGCTGAATTGTTTTTGGAGACATTAGAGTTAGTTTTGGAGATAGAGAGATGAATTGTAATCGAGGGTAAGGTCACAAGTTGTGGAGCTTGGTGTGACCTTTTCAGCCTCATATGCATATGCACTTCTTATGTAATGTTCACCATGCTATAAACTTGATGAATAATAATAAAAGAGCGAATAATTCCATATCTTTTTGGGTGTAGCCAAGGGGGGGTGAACCACAGTAAAACCTTGTGTCTCTATGTGGAATATTTTTCTTATTTATTGTAATGGTTTATGATGAATGAATTAATCAAGTATAAGTAAAATGCAGTGTGCACTAGAATAGCTATGATATTTACTGTAGAATGAACTTTAATTATAATTGATTACAGAATGGTAGATCTAGATACAATGATGTGTTATAATGATATATCTAATGTATGTTGAGTAAGAAAGAATGTATAACATCCCCACATCAACCTCCCTTCCATGATTCCATACATCTAGGTCCTGCAGTCACCCATATTCCATCTTAGGTGAAACTTCAATGTGCACTCTATGTGCAATGTTTCCTTCTAATCTCTAGAAGGGCCGATGGTTTGAAGCATTTTGTTAGAAACCTAAAGTAGAACTCGGGTCAGCCAAAACAATCCAAGACCTTCCCTAGCACCACTACCTCGATATAATTTATCGTCCTTAGCATCACCACTCCGATAGATTTACCACACCATATCGTTGGATTACCAACAGGTTGTTCCCACCTGAGTGTCATGGATCTAATAGAGGCAGTGCAATGTAAGGTGGAAATTTCAATGGCGTGCACATCAAATGTTTTATGGTATTTATGCAGGCTATCATTTCACTAACATCTTATGCCATCATTATTACAATGCTTGCTCAGTTTATGAAATATTCATGGTAATTCCATGTGGAAACCTCTTGCATCGAAAGAACAATAGCTATATATGCTCATTTCCATTGTCAAGGTCCTTTGTGATGAAAGTATTCTTGATTAAATATCTCCACCACTACCACATGGAAGTTTTCTATGTTGGGCATTGTTATAGTCCAAAAATGTCATATTTGTGCATACAAAACATTGGCCCATCCATTTTCATACTTTCCCAAAACGATTGTTGATGATTCCTTCTAAAAAACCCTTTTTTGGATAGTGTACATGCCATCTTGCACTAATAGCCTACGTAGACGCATGTGTTGCATGCTAGTTAGCTTGTGTTTACCTCAAAAAGTTGCAAAAAATATAAAATTGTACGGAATTTGACGGAGTTTACGGGCTATGGAGGGTTTCCTAACCATTTTACCCCTTGTAGCTCGTCCCCAAACCGAATAACCATATTTTATCATATAAAAAGAGGTCTTGGGTAGTCATTTAGGGACATGAACAAGAGAATAAGAAAACTCTCTGAAAATCCCTTCCCTTTCTTTTCCCAATATTTGCATCTCATTCTAAGTTTTAGCCTCAGATTTCCCCTCTAGCCTTTCTCCTTATGCAACCCTTCCTCCTTTCCTTGATGGTATGTTGGTTTTAAGAAGCTAATGTGGGATTAATGCACTTGGAGCCATGATAGAGGATCCTAGAATTGGTTCATAAAGAGGTCTCTAGCAAAATTTGGTGACCTTTTTTATCTTGAATTTGAATAAAAGAGATTATCCTTGTCCCCAAACCCTATGTTTACATGTTCTTGTTAATTTGATCATTTATAGATATGTTTATACCTTTAAAGTGATTATTGTAGATTGTATATGTTGTCGCATTGTATTCCTAACCCCTTTTAGGTCAGGTTTGGGAGGATATTTGTGATCTAGGAGGAAAAAAAAAACAAAAGAGGTCTACACCAACCACAAGGATTGAAGGTGCACTTATTAACCCTCTATTTCCTCTTTCTCTCATCACTTAGTTTATATGGTTTTGGGGTATATTAAAGGTAGATCAATCTTTTAATGGATTTATCACTCTTCATATTCCTTAGACCTAGCTTAGGGGGATTTTCCTTGTAACGGAATTGGTGAATTCACTAGGGAAGTCTCTCTAGGGTCTTAGTGGGAGATTTTGGTTTGATTTGATTTTTTCAGTTTCTTTTGTAGTTTTCCAAGCTTACTGAGTCATTTAGGGTCTCTGGTCACCTTCCATATGCCTACCAGCCTTCCCTGCTGAGTTGGTTTTCCAAAGCTTTTTCTTTTTTGAAAGTTTGAAGAGGTGTATGTGTTGTGTCCTATGTATAGCATGCGTACATATGCGGTTTGCATATTATACAACCTGCGTACATATGCGGTTTGCATATTATACAACCTGCGTACATATGCAAGATTCTCGTGCACAACACAAGTCTTTGTGTTTTGGAAGGGTTTTTAAAAAATATTTTTTCTTTCCTGGAAATAAGCTCTATGCTTCTTAGGCCTTCTTGAACTCTTCAGGGTCTCTGTTAATTATGTTTAGTCGGGTTAAATATTCAGTTTATCTTGTAGTTTGTAAAGAACCCTTGTTGTCTTTATTTTCTTTTCCTTTCTTTGAAGGTTTAGGGTGAACTTATAAGCATTAGATCCTCCTATGGATTCCAATGAATCCCTGCATTCAAGCAGTGGCTTAAGGTTTGTGTTAGTATTGGGTTTATTTTCTCTTTACCATTGGTTGTGCTTTAAAAAATGAAAAAATATCATTTACTTGTGATTTTATTTTCTAAGCATTTAAAAAATAAAATAAAATAAAAAATTTCATTTAGTTATGCGTTTTTGTTTGGTAGTTGCATAATAGGTTGTTTATTACAAAAGAATAGAGTTCCATTTCCAAATTTCCTCCTTTGATATTTCCTTGGAAGTTTATTAGTTTGCATTTCCATTGTAAAAACAAAAATTTCATTCTAGGAAACTCTTTTCATGTTCCGATCTTGAACACTACTTCAAAAAGTTTTCATATACAAAGATTAAAATCCATTTTTCAATTGTAGAACCTAGTTTGATTTTTCACGAATGTTATAATTCTTTTATTTCGTCTCTTTCGTCTCTTGAAAACACCATAAGTTGCACGTTCGTACCATTTTGAGTAAATGAAGACACTTAAAACCAACGATTAACACTTAAAATAAACTAGACTTATATTTGTAGGGTTCACCAAGTAGTCTAGGATTTAGGGCCTTAAAATAGGTGTGGAGAGGAAACTCTTCAAGGCCACTTAAACAAACATAGGAGTCTATTATAGGGAGTGTAAAAGTCCAGTTTCATAAGATTCAGTCGGGACCCCCCTCTAACAAAAGGGATAAACACAAGGTTGTGTGAGTAAAGGTAGAGGATATAACCCTTCGAAAGCTGGACTGATCATAGTGGGGATCATATATTGAGGGTCATTCTTGGGATTTGTGATGATAGCATTTGACTATGGAGCCTCATGGACCTAGAATCCATTCAAGATCCTCAATTGTCTTATGGACCATTTTCCTTCGACACCCTTGAAAGGCTTTGGAATTTTTTATCCTGTTCATTACGATCAACTCGACTATCTATTGTACCCACCTGGTGACTAACTGTGATCTAGAAACCTAATTTCCTATTTTTTAGGGACTTACACGGGCGACTACGGGGTTATACTATGGTACCTAGGGAATATTTTGAATCGTACTTTGAAGAGTATACCCAGAGGGTGTTTTCATGTTCGAGTTACACTTTCACTGGTAAGTTTCTCTACTGTCGATTGGCATAATTGTTCTTCCTTCCAATAAGTTGTTTTCTTTATTTTCTATTAGGAACTTTTTAGTGTGTGCTCTATGTTTCACGCTAGCCTAACGTTAGAGTGTTGATTGATCATTTCACAAGGTTTAATATCAACAACTTCATCATTCACATAGGATTCAGGACCTATCTTCGGTTACTTTGGATCCACATCCACCACCGCTGAGGCGCAGGATAGATCAAGAGGGTTCATTTGAAGTGACCAGGCCACAAGAAACTATACCCAAGTCAGATCCTAGAGAAGAATTTATTGCATGAGAAATCCACCATTTTTTGCCTCGAAGTTGAAGGCTTCAGGCTTGAAAACCCTCTTATCATTGACTTATCAATGCCACTTCTTATTCATATAGTCCCTCCTGAGGTGACTTCACTTGAACACCATTTTGTTACATGAGTGGAGATGGAAGAAACTAGTGCTACCTCTTCTAGGAGTCCTCATACTCCTATCTTGGCTTCTATTGGATGGGGTGAAGTGCCTCCTCCCCCACCTCCATCTATCAGGATTATGGATGTCCAAAAACCCACTACTTCAGGTAGTGGCACAATCCCTTCAATGACTCTAACCATTGTTACCTCTATCCAAAATGTGTTTGGCGTTCCCTTTTAGTATGGGATGTCAGGTTTTGACTCTAGTTCGATCATAACCTACTCTACTCTATAGATTGTTGGTCTGGGGGTAGGGAGCTCTAATTCTCCCTTACAAGGATTTGTCATGGGAACCACTTCCCCATTTAATGTTATCCCTTACGATGGGGATCATATCCCTCCTCTGTCCCCTTCACTCAGAGGCGCTTTCCAGCAGTCGACCGGGCTTAACACCAACTCTAGTTTGTTCAATGGGGGTATTCATGGACCTCAGTCCTATATGACTCTGGTAGGGTCTATGAGTTTTTCTTTGTTTGATGCATTTGAAAATAACGATTTCTCATCGTTTTCTTTCTCAGTAAGGGGAAACCTTGTTTGTGGTCAACCAAGTCCTATGTAAGGCTTCATTCCTTAACAAGGAGCAATGGTGATAGTTTACTCCTCACCAGGTATTGGAAATCCTTATCATGCCTCGTTTCCTTCACAAGGGATGTCGATCAAGGGAAACCCCTCCCACACTCAGTGGAACCCTAGGTAGGTTTCAGTACCTATGCTAGGAGGGTTGGATGGGGGAATCCCCAACCAAGGTCCTTAGAATACTATGCAAGGAGAAATCCCTACACAATTCATGTCATCCAACTATGAGAATCAGTCGTCAATGTAGAATCAAGAATAAAATCCTTTCACTGGCTAGGGCCACCATGGTCTCTACCAAAACCCTGGCCAACAAGAAAATGTTTCCTGGAAATCTGGTGCAAGCAAAAATCCAAGTCCCTCTTTTCCTTTGAATCCACAACAACCTAGAATACCTTTCCTGGCAACTTTGCATTTTACAGACTTGTCGAGGTTGTTGAATGACCCGATCTGTCATGATCCGCATTGCTCCCCCATGCCAACTAAGTTTCCTTCAAACATCACTAAGTTTGAAGGAAATCTTGGAGAAGATATAGGTGATCATGTTACAACATTTCATTTATGGTGCTCATCCAACTAGTTAAAGGATAATTTTGTTCAGTTGTGTTTGTTTCAATGCACTCTTATGGGGGTGTTGTGAAATGGTATATCGATCTCAATAGCTCTAAGTACACTTACTTTAATGACCTAGATATGCTTTTCTTAAACAGTTTCCAGTTACCAGCAAGAGATGATGTTGGCACCGAGTTTTTGGCCAACTTTGAGAAAACAAAATCCATCCATATCTTGGATCACATCCGAGAATGGAATCAATGAAATAGCTTGATCAAAGTTAATGTCCCTCCCTCATTTTCTATCAAGTGGTTCATGTTATCACACTAAATTGCCTTGGGTCTTTTTAGTTTGTTTTCAATCCTTTTTTAAGGCTTAGTTTTTATTTTTTTCTTTTAAGGTCTCATCCCTTTAAAATCTATGATTGGTAGGACCCCTTGGATGATTAAAGTTTTTGAGTCTTAGCTCTAATTTTATCCTCAAATTGATTTTTTTTTCCTTAAACGATTCCTAGCTCATGTTTTATTTTGGTCCCCTTCATGATTTGTCCCTAGGTCGATCCCTCCCATGACAAGATTGATGTGACACTCCTCTCTCCTCACTCATGACCTCATAGGCATACCTCAAACATCCTCGCTTATTTTTCTAATCATATTTTGAAGTGAATGCATTGCCTGCTCATTAGGCAGTTCTGTAGCACTTATCATGTTCACCACACTTCCACCCCGAGCCATGATTGCCACGACTGATTTCATGTCCCTTGTTTTCAGTGCTAAAAGTCGTTTAAGGATGCCTTCAAATATCTTTCATTTACGAGCTTTGGTAATGGTTTTTTAATTTTGAAAGACTCAACAGTGTTGTGTTTCAAAAATTAGTAAGTGTTGATCAAGCGATCGCATGTCAACCAAATCAAATGTTGAGAAAGATTCTAGAGTTGATGTTTTCTCAAAGTTCATCCTAAGAATGCATTGAAGAGCTCAATAGGTGTCTACTACGCATGTATCCACTATTACCTCCTCTGCATATTAATCTTCATAGGAAATTTGTGCTTGGTTTTTCATTTTGCTAAGTTTGCACAGTGGTAAAATATGCATCTTTGTATGATAGTATCATCTCCTCTCTTTTTCAGGCCTGTAAACCTCATGGCCCATATATGAGTTAGATTTATGTTGTCTTCCTTAGCCCTTGAAGTTTCAAGATTTAGACTAGTCTATCCTTTGCGTATGCGTTGCGCTACCCAGAGACGCTACTTAACCTCTCACTGCTTCTCCTGCCTCCTTTCATCTCAAAATTAAACGTTTTACTCAGTTGCATAGGGTCAGCCTTGCATATTTGAAACCCCATTCCAAGTCTCCTGACCATTACCAAAACTTTTAAGAGCCCTCATTCTGAGTCATGGAGACCCCTAAATCGAAGAAGGCACATAAAGGAGGAAAGATAGTTAGGACAAAACCAGTGGACATGATTCTTTTTAATACAGAACCCATTGAAAGAGAGGCATTTCAAAGAGTAGGGTGCCTCTTCTTCTATCAGAACATGCAGAGAGGCCATCCAGAGGTAGAAAGATTGTTTTCATTGTAGTTTGATGGTAAGAAAACTAAGGTTGGGGATTTGGAGTTTGAAGTGACTGAAGCCTCCATCTCAGCTACAACAGGGATCCCCATTACAGGTGAAAGGTGGTTCAAAGCCATGGATTTGAGTTTAGCTTATGAAAAAGATCTCTTTAAACCTGAATATCAAGCCAATGACCTATCCAAAATTATTCCAAGGAGTCGATTGATTGAACAATTTAACAAACTACTAAAGATCATACAAAGATATTTTTCTTGTGAAGAAATATTCAACACATTATACCAATACCATATAAGGTTGTTTCTACATTTTACTGGTAAGGTTGAGATGAATATTCCTTATTACTTGTTGAGGAGTATAGGTAAGATGTCAGACAGGATATTGGCCAAATATAAAGATGTGGATTCTAGTCTTTTCCACTCTGGATTAATCAGAATGCTAGTAAATAAGGAATTGGGCAAGAAAGATATTTCATGGGAGAATTTTGTGGTTACCTCTCATTTTAAGTTGGATCTAGCACCGACTCCTCAATCACAGAGGGCAAGTCCTTTGTCACCTACCAGTGCTACCAAAGTAGGGACCAGTAGGAAGAGAATAGGCAGAGCCCCTCTTCAAGTGTCAGAGGTCAACAGGAAGGTCATTGAAGCTGAGGAAGATTTTTTCCTTCTCCACACAGAGATTTTTCAGCACCTCCTCTACCAGGGTTAGAAGAGGTGCCTCCTTCTACCAAAGCTACATCTAAGAGAGGGAAGAAGCTTCTCTTTTCCTCTTCTCCTCCAATAGTCGAAATCCAAGGTAAAAGACCTTTCACAAGGTCATCAATTCCTAAAGAGGATTATAGAGTGTAATCCTTACCAGAGATCCCTATTCAAAAGAAGAAGGGGAAGAATATTGAAAAGCATGTAGAGGAGAAATTAGAAACCCTTGTACAAAAGAAGAAGGGTAAAGGTTCTAAAGGACCTTTGGAGAGAGAGATGAGACCTCTGAGAAAGGCATTGAGAAGCCTCTTGAAAGAAAAAAAGAATCCCTTGTACAAAAAGATAAAGGTACTAAAAGACCTTTGGAGAGAGAAGAGGAAACCCTTGTGAAACACTTCAAGGAGCTTGTGGTAAGAAATGAAGAAACCACTATGCAGAGAAAGAAGGGTAAAATTAAGGCCACTAAGAAACCTGACGAGGTGAATAAGACTTTTCCCATACAACTGGAAGAAGAGACTGAGAAGAATCCTTTTGAGACTTAGCATGCCACTGTCCCTCCTGACAGTCAGACCCACAAAAGACTTATCAAGCATCTTAGAGATGCAAGAAAATAAATAGTGCATCTTAAATAAGAAGACAAGGTCCACATGGCTCAGATGGAAGAGATCATGGTTGGCTACAATCATACCCTTGAATTGGCAAGGTTTGCAGCGAGAAAGGATCTGCCCCTTCATAAACAACTAAAGAATCCTTACAGACAGAACAAAGGCTTCCAGTCTCAGAACAGGAAGTTAAAGGCAGAGCTGAAACACTTTCAAGATGAGGTAGCCCAAAGGAATTTACAGGTGTTGGTTGAAGCTTCCATTGAGGATGACAAACCAACAGCTAAGGAGAGAACAACTACACCAAAAAAACCCATGAATGCCAAGAAGAAGAATTCTACTGTGTCAATTGAAGATTCTCTTTCTACTAGGAAGAGTATGAGGTTAAGTGTTAAAATGACAAAATAACTGGTAAAGGGTAAGCCCCATTTTTTAGGATTTATCTTTTTGTAAGGGTTAACAATTATGAAAATATTATCTCTGCCATCTATACAGGCTTCTAAGCACTTAACTACTTGGGTTTTGGGTTTTTTCTAAGTTCTAGTTTCCTCACTGGTAGAAAGAACCACCTATTGTGCAGTCAGGTCTCTTGATTAAGATAGTTTTGTCACCATCAAAAACCACAAATCACTCTGCACATGTTTGAGGATTGAAGGCATTACATTTTTTTAACACTACCCAAGCCTGCACACAAGCACAGCATAAGTGGCGCTACCCAATGGAGCTACTGAATATTTTATGGAGGGAAAATAATTGGCATGCAGGTGCAACACAGAGGTGCTACCAAATATTTTATAGAAGGTAAAGGTTTGCACACAAGCGCAATGGGGCTACTTATAAGCGCTACCTACAGGCTCTACCCAATATTGCATAGAGAGCAGAGTTTGTACACATATGAAGAACAATGACGCTACCTACAGACGCTCCCCTTTTTCCTAATAGTGTGCTACCCAGATTTGCTACCAAGGGAAGTTGCCAACAAACACCAGGGATCTAGGAGGACCAAACTAACAGCTTTGGGATAGATTGATGATGGAGAAGGAAGTTGGCATCATGAAGAAAACCACATGCCTTAAAAGACACATGGCAAACAAAGAGCTACACAACAAAGGGAACCAATTCAATTTGAATTTCAGTTGGATTAGTCACCAACATTTTCTTGTTTTATAGCATAGATAGTTAGATAAGTTGTTAGAGAAAATAAATGTTCAGATTTTTTCAAGGGAAGGGGGCCAACTCATACCTCTAGCTCTTGCCTTCCTTTTTGTTATAAATAGATAGATCATTTTCTTCATCAGGTTCGGATGGTTGAGTAAGGCTCCCTTTACTTGTAATATTTTGATGAAGTGACTATGATCTAGTGATGTACTGGACTTAAGATTTTTTGGCTAATATAAATCAACTTCTCTTTCAGTCTATTTGCTTCTGATGCTAAATGTTCATGCTTTGAATGATTCACATGAATTATTGTGGTGATTTTATGGTGGATGTTTGATCATTATATTATCATGATGTTTATTTAGCTTCCTTAGTTTCTGATGTCAAGAATATCTTGTGATTAGAAACTTTCTTCCTTAGACTTTTGTAGACCTGATGTTTGCAGTAGTCCCTACACTCCTCTCACTCAAGTCTTCCCTCTGTTCATACTTACTTCCAAACTATTGATAGAAGTTAGCCAAGACCTTAATTGGTGGTGCATGCTAGCCCTATTGTCTGAGTTAAAACATTACCATTTGAGTCCTTTTCCATTTTACCCTTTAAAACACTCTTTCATTCACGTATAACTTGATGGGTACTGGACTTATCTTCCATGCAATATGAAGGTGAATCCTAGTGCTAACATTATTGGTATCGTTGTCGGGGATGATTTGAAGACTTTTCCTTGGGATTAAAATGACACAAGATTCTAGTTCTAAAGGTGCATTAGAACTCAGTATTTCGAATATTGTAGATTGCACTTGGAAACTCCATTGTTTCAGCTCTAGAACCTAAAGGCGGACATATGAGATCAAATCCACAACTACCTTTGGTACCACCTGAGGCTGACCCAGAGAAGATAATAAAGAAGGTAAAATCTTCCCAAAAAAGTTTTTTTGCTGCTGCTACAAGTGCTTCTGGTCAATTGTCCGATTCTACTCTTGATACTCCAGTTATTTTATCAAGTAAGCTTCCTTTATCTTCTGCTGAAGTATCTAAAAAGATTGATTTTTGAAGAGTTTCCTATTGAATACTCTTCCTTTGAGACTGAATTGAAAGAGGAAAACATTGATATGTTTTCTTCCCCTGATATTGAGAAGTGTTTGAATCTTGATAGTTTTCAATATTTCCCTAGTTTAGGTTTTGGTACACCTCTTTCTATTAAGACTTTTGTTGCCAAAGAAGTAGGAACTTCATCTCCCTCTCAGACCTTACCATCCTCTTCAAAGAATCATCCTTCTATTGTGAAAATTGAAACCCCCCCTTCATTCGTTCCTTCCTCTCCTACTCTACATACAGTCAAGTCTCCTTCTCCTTCTTATTCACCAAGAATCCAAAATCAAATGGCAGTTGTTAACCCCCTTGCTAATAGGATGGATGTAATAGTGGCTGCAAAATATGCTCCTCTACTTTTACCTCAGCCAATGAATTCTCTTCCCCCTGGAGATAATTTGAAATACATGCCTAAGTTCACAGGAAAAAAAAGAAGTAATAGCTGAGGAACATCTTGTTGCTTTCTACAGCTATGCAGATAACCAAAAAATTGAAAATGAAGATGTTTGGATGAGGATTTTCATCCAAAGGCTATTTGGTGAGGCTAGGAAGTGGTTCAGGGGTCTGGCCCCTGGATCCATTACTGGTATTGAGGCATTGGATGAAGCCTTCTTGAGGCATTAGGGTGACAAAAAGGATTTTTTGTACTACATCACCGAATTTGGATCTTTGAAAAGGAAAGAAGGAGATTCTGTCTTTGACTTTTCTAAAAGATTTTAAAAAGTGTACAAGAAGATCCCTGATGAGATAAAACCCACTGAAACCATGGAAAAAATCACTTATTCCATTGCATTTGATTCCGAATTCTGCCTCCTTTTGAGAGAAAGAAGGTCACCTTATTTGGTTCACATGCAAGATGTTGCCTTAGAGGTAGAATCCAACATAGTGGCATCATATAAGCTCAGAGGGAAATCTGATAGGGATAGGATAAAAAACAAAGTTGAAGCTTCAACTTCTGATTCCTCTGTTGTCCATTCTCAAGTAGATGAGTTGACCAAATTAGTAAAATCTCTCTCTACTGAAATTGAAAAGTTAAAATCAAAAGGAAAACAAACATATAGAAATACTCAAAACAATGATAATAGAGGTAACTACAGGAGACCAAATAATGCTCCCCAAATCTTTCCTAGGGATCCTATAAATAGAGAGAGAGATGATCAAAGGGTACAAGCTCCTTTGAAAAATAATTTAGTGTTTGATGAAGAAGAAGAGGAGGTTGAAGCTGACCTTGAGATTCACTACTTAGGTGATACTTCCCCATCCCAACACTTGACTCAATCCCCTTATGAGAAATATTTAATGGATATTCAAATTAATGAGTTAAGAAAGGGAGAGAAAGAAAAGGAAAATCCTAGTATATATAACCTAATATCTAAGAAGAATATAGAAAAAAATGATTCCTCTAATCAGCCTATTTAGAAAGAAGATTCTACCAAGGCTGTGACACTGAGAAGCAAGGAAAAAGACTCTCAAAACCCACAAGTTATGATCAGATATCATCCTCCTGAAACAAAAGAGATCTTGAAGCCTTCCCCTTCCTTCAGTTTTGAGAATGAGATCTAGAAAATAAAGATCCCTGTACCTTTTTTGGAATTGATAAAAAATGAGGATTTTAAAAAATATTTATCCAAAATGTTATAGCCAAAATCATCTCCAAATGCCAATAATTCCATAAATCTACAAGATGAAAAACTACCAGTGATTTTAGGTCCTTTGATAGAAGACAAAGATGACTCATCCCAACCTTTCTATACTTCACTAAATATACATGATAAGGTGCTACACAATTGTCTCATGGATTCAGGGGCATCCCACAATCTTATGCCAACATCTGTTATGGATGAACTTGGGTTAGAAATCACAAAGACCTATCATGACTTATATTATTTTGACTCCATAAAAGTCAAATGTCTTGGAGTCATTAAGGATATCATGGTGACCTTATTTCAGCTGCCCATGAAGAGTATACTTATGAATATCGTAGTTGATGATGTTCCCCCCAAGTTTGGTATGCTCTTGTCAAGATCCTGGATAAAAAGACTTGGGGGAACCTTGCAGATGGATCTCTCTTATGCTACTATTCCTGTTTTTGGGGGAGAGAATAGAAGACTTTATAGGGAAGCTCAATTGGCTTACATCATTAGTGATGAAGCAAACCCCACCAATCACCCTGTTTTTTCTTTTGATACAGATCTAGGATCTAGTATTTTGCATCTCACTGATGCCCCAGAAGCCCCTTTAGAAATCAGAAAAAAAACCATCAAATTTTTTGAAGAGCCTCCTCTAACTACTTATGTCTGGAAGATGTTCTATGATGGAGCCTCTTCCAAGGAATTTGTTGGTGTTGGGGTGATCTTTGTCTCACCAACTCAAGAAACTATATCTTTGTCATATAAACTAGAATTTGAGACTACTAATGATGTGGCAGAGTATGAGGCTCTTGTCTTGGGTTTGAGGGCAGCAATAGACATGGGGATAGAGGAGTTGTTAGTATTTGGGGATGATGAATTGGTAGTCCATCAGATTAAAAATCTTTATCAAACAAAGCATCCTAAGCTTATATCTTACAGAAATGAAGTATGGGATTTAGTGGACATATTTTTCTCTTCTTTTAATATATCATTCATTCCTAGAGAAGAGAATACTGTGGCTGATTCTTTGGTTGTATTAGCAAGCAACTTCAAAATTCCTATACCACCAAAAATCAAGTATGATGTAGAAGTCAAATACAGGCCTTCTATACCGGACAATGTAAAATACTGGAAGGTGTTCGAATATGACTTAGAACTTAAAAAAAATTCTTGAAATTGTTGATGAATTTTCTACATTGCACATTGATCAGGATCATGATCCAGAAATCACTCCTCATGATAATGTTTTCCTCAATAAAATTGCTAATCATCATATTGTGTAGTTGCCTAGCAATCATATACCAAAGGGACTGGTTCCTTTGGAAAGATTATTTTATGGAAATGATGTGGCATTGAAAGGGAAGGTATCCACTGATGATGCTGATATCACTGAGTGCAACATGGGCACTAAAAAGGATCCAAAATATGTCAAACTATCAAGCAACCTATCAGAAAAGAAGAGGGAAGAATACACTAAGTTGTTGAAATAATTTTCCGATTTATTCGCTTGGACTTATGAAGATCTCAAAACTTATGACATAAGCATTATAGAGCACAAGATCCCATTAAAAGAAAACACCAAACCTTTCAGGAAAAAGTTGATGCAAATCAATCCTATGTTGTTGCATGTCATGGAGAAAGAAGTTAAGAAGCTTTTAGATGAAAAAAATACCATTCCTTTGAGGTATTCCGAATGGGTAGCCAATTTGGTCCCAATAAGAAAAAAGAATGGGGAAATCAGACTTTGTGTTGATTTTTGAAATCTGAACAGAAGCTCAAAGAAGGATAATTATCCTTTACCAAAGATGGAGCACATATTACAGAAGGTGACAGGAGTAGCCAGGATGTCTATGGTTGATGGATTTTCTGGGTACAATCAGGTATCTGTTTTTCCAGAAGACAGGGAGAAGACGTCCTTCACCACTCCTTGGGGGAAATTTATGTACACCAAGATTCCCTTTGGTTTGATGAACGCAGGGGCAACTTTTCAGTGAGCTATGGACATACCATTTATTGGAGAAAAGGATAAGTTTGTTGTTATCTATTTGGATGACATAATTGTGTATTCTCAGTCTGATAAGGAACATTGTGATCATTTAAGAAAGGTTTTCTTGAAATGCAGAAAATTTGGCCTCTCTTTGAATCCAAAAAAATCATTGTTTTCCATGAAAGAAGGAAAATTATTGGGGCATATCATGTCAGCTAAAGGGGTAAGGATTGATTCCAGCAGGTTTGAGGCTATAAAAACTTTGTGACTCCCTAGATCTAAAAATTATTTGTGTCAAATTTTGCTGAGTTAGTTAAGTATATCACAACCATGCGAAGTAAGGATAATGAAATCAAATGGACTACTAAGGACTGTGACTCTTTTGATCAAATAAAGAAATCCTTAACAGAAGCCCCGGTTCTTGTCATCCCTGACTACTCCAAAGACTTTCTTATTTTTTCTTTTGCCTCTTTTGATATAGTAGCAGTAGTTCTATTGCAAAAGAATTTTGAATACTTAGAGCAACCCATTGCCTTTTTCAGTAGGGCATTGAGAGATGAAGAACTAAAGTATGACATTATGGACAAACAAGCCTATGCATTGGTTAAAGCTCTTAAATCTTTCAAAGTTTATGTTCTGCATTCAAGATTTATTTCTTATGTCCCATTAGCTATTTTAAAATAAATTCTTACTGAGACATATATAGATGGAAAAAGAAGCAAGTGGATTGCTAAACTACTTGAGTTTGATTTGGAGATTAGGCCCATAAAATTGGTTAAAGGCCATGGTTTGGCCAAGATTTTGGCTGAATCAAATTGCTTAGCAATGGGGGTGAATTTAATTCACTCATGCTTAGAAAATCAGTCACTCATGTTCAGAAAATCAGTAGGCTGAGATGAGTGATAAAGGTCCTCAAATCATTTCTACATTGGAATATTGCAGCGAGTACAAAGACATTATATTTTTTTCTACAAAATTTACAGCCCCCAATTGGTATGGAAAGGAACAACTTGAGGGCCTTAAAAATAAAATCAATAAAGTATTTCTTTGTTGATCAAATTTTGTATTGGAAGGATCCATTAGGAGTGCTTTTGAGATTCCTAGATCCCCAAGAAGCCCAAAAGATTATGTCTGATTTTCATGACAGTTTATGTGGGGAGCATCATTATTGGATAACCATGGCATATAAGATCCTTAGAGCTGGGTACTTCTAGCCCAGTTTCTTCACTGATGTTTGTGCTAAGATCAGAGCCTGTACTAAGTGTCAAAAGTTTTCCAGAAAGAAGCAGCTTAAGTCTTTTCCATTGAAGCCTGTGGCAGCCTCAGGACCCTTCCAGCAGTGGGGCCTATATTTTATCGGGAAATCCATCTTTCTTCCAGTGGTCAACATAGATGGATCTTGAATACTACGGATTACTTTAAAAAATGGATCGAAGCTATTCCCACAAGGAACACTTCACATAAAGTGATCATTGGTTTCCTAGAAGACATCATAGCAAGGTTTGGGTATCCTAACAAAATTGTCACTGATAATGTTGCACCATTTGATCCAAGTGAATCATCTCAAAATTAGATAGACTTAAAGTATTAAAAATGCAAAGTAAATATTACAAAGTGGAAGAGCTCATCACCAGCTTTTTGAAGACGTTCGTTTTGGGAAAAACGACCTCCAGATGACGAAGATATCAGCAGTTGAAGTTTCGTCAAAGATGGTTAAAATGGTGAAAAATGGTTGGAAATGGTTAAAAAAATGTAAATTGGGGCTATGGGAATTGAACCCAAGACCTTAGAATAAGGCCACCATGACCCCATGGTTGGGAAAAAGGGGGGTGGTCAAGGGCTTAGCCCTCAACCTTGCCAACAC
>SNQJ01S0021382.1:104861-120637 GCA_010110895.2 Picea sitchensis | reverse complement strand
ACACCACCGCCATGAGACATGGAAAGAGGTGGCGAAATAATTTTAAAATTTTTTGAGATTTGGGGGATTTTGGAGGGCACATGGCCCATGGCTTGCGCCTCCTTAAACCATTGTTTTTCCATTATTTAAATGAGCCATGGGCACAGATCCTAGGGGAGAGTTTTGATGCAACCAAAGACTGGCACACAGCTCAAGGTGGTTTTGCACAGTGATCGAGGTGTTTTTGCACATGGATCGAGGTGGTTTTTGCACACATCCTGAGGTGAATTTGCATGTAGATCGAGGTGGTTTTACACGTAGATTGAGGTGGTTCTAGATTTGCACACATCTCGAGGCCATACGGACTGTACAGATCAGAGGCAGATTTTGGGAATTGTGCCAAGAAGGGCATTCTGAGTCCAGTTCTGAAATATATCGAGTTTATACTCAAAAGTCTCAGTTTTTTGCAAGGATTATAGATCCATCTTCATTTTTTGCATTCAGGCATGCAGACAGAAAAGTTCTCAAAGAATCTTTCTGATACATAGAAAGGTATTCATGTTCATACTTAAAAGTCTTAGAATTTTATCTTGCAATTGTTGTTGAAGTCTATTACTGTATATGACAGACGAAATTCATAATTCACTTTGTAAGCATTTGAATACTTAATCTATCAGCCTTCCCATTTGGAAAGTGGCCCGGAGACATAGCCAGGGGGTCTGGTGAACTCCGTTACCAATTCTTGTTCATGGATGGTTTGCTTACATGTTTATGTGCTCATGTGCTTGATCAATGTTCTTTAATTTTTCATTACAAAGGTGGTTAACAGTTAAAAAATTCACATGCAAACAATGGTTAAAAGATATTGAATTTTAGATCAAGTTAATTTTCAAATCACCATTCAAGGTTGAACCATTAATTCAGTTCTGTGAACAGTTTGGGATCACTTTGATTCATTCCACCCCTTACTATCCGCAGGGAAATAGGCTTGCAGAATCCTCGAACAAAAGCATTATAAAGATTATTAAAAATCTGTTAAAGGATAACAAAAAGGCATGGGATTCGAAACTCAAATTTTCTCTATGGGCTGACAGAGTGATAGTGAAAAGGTCTTTGGGAATTTCCCCTTTCCAGCTGGTATATGGAGTTGAGGAAGTTTTTCCTTCTCAGCTTGCATTACCTGTGGCGAAATTCTTCCAAGATTATCAAGGGGAACCTGATCATATGATCAGAAGGATTCAGCAGTTGGTTGAAGTGCAACAGACCTGGGAGCAAATTGTAGACAAAGCAGATGACCATCAACTGAAGATCAAGAAGGACTTTGACAAAAAGGTGAACAAAGAGGACTTTCAATTGGGTGATCTAGTGCTCAAATGGGATGCACTGAAGCAGGATAAAGGCAAGAACGGTAAATTTGAATCTTTATGGATGTTTCGTTTAAAAATATCTGAGGCATTCTCTAATAACACTTTCAAGTTGTAGAATATGGAGAATGAAGAGGTTTTTGGTGGCCCTGTCAATGGGAATTTCCTGAAAAAGTACTTTGCTTGAGCCCCGAGTGGCTCTTCATGTCATTGTAAATATAATTCTCTTTTTATTTTTGTTTCAATAACTGACCCCATAGCCCTAGGATAAGGCACTGAATCTACTCATTCTTGGTAGCCAGCAGGGGGCATGCCATCTCCTGTGGAGCCAATGTTATTACACTAAATTGCCTTGGGTCTTTTTAGTTTGTTTTCAATCCTTTTTTAAGCCTCAGTTTTTAATTTTTTCTTTTAAGGTCTCATCCCTTTAAAATCTATGATTGGTAGGACCCCTTGGATGATTAAATTTTTTGAGTCTTAGCTCTAATTTGATCCTCAAATTGATTTTTTTTCCTTAAACCATTCCTAGATCATGTTTTATTTTGGTCCCCTTCATGATTTGTCCCTAGGTCAATCCCTCCCATAAATAGATTGATGTGACACTCCTCTCTCCTCAATCATGACCTCATAGGCATACCTCAAACGTCCTCACTTCTTTTTCTAATCATATTTTGAAGTGAATGTGTTGCCTTCTCATCAAGTAGTTCTATAGCACTTATCACGTTCACCACACTTCTACCTTGAGCCATGATTTCCACGACTGATGTCATATCCCTTATTTTTAGTGACATAAGTCAGTTAAGGATGCCTTCAAAGATCTTGCATTTATGAGCTTTGATAACGATTTTTTAATTTTGAAAGACTCAACAGTGTTGCGCTGCGCAAATTCATAAGTGTTGATCAAGCGATCGCATGTCAACCAAATCCAATGCTGAGAAAGATTCCAGGCCCGAGTTTTTCTCAAATTTCATCCTAAGATTGTGTTGACGATCTCAACAGGTTTCTACCACACAGGTATCTACTGTTACCTCCTCTGCATATTAATCTTCATAGGAAATTTGTGCTCGGGTTTTCGTTTTGCTAAGTTTGCACAACGGTAAAAAATTCATCTTTATATGATATCCTCATCGCCTCTCTTTTCCAGACCTGTAAACCTCATGGCCCGTATATGAGTCATATTTATGTTGTCTTCCTTATCCCTTGAATTTGCAAGCTTTAGACTAGTCTATCCTCTGCGTATGCATTGCGCTACCCAGAGATGCTACTTAACCTCTCGCTGCTTCCCCTGCCTCCTTTCATCTCGAAATTAAATGTTTTACTCAGTTGCATGGGGTCAACCTTGCATATTTGAAACACCATTCAAAGTCTCCTAAGCATTACCAAACCTTTTAAGAGCCCTCATTCTGAGTCATGCAGACCCCTAAATCTAAGAAGCCACATAAAGGAGGCAAGATAGTTAGGACAGAACCAGTGGACATGCTTCTTTTTAATACAGAACCCATGGCAAGAGAGGCCTTTCAAAGAGTAGGGTGCTTCTTCTTCTGTCAGAACATGCAGAGAGGCCATCCAGAGGTAGTAATATAGTTTTCATTGCAGTTTGGTGGTAAGAAATATAAGGTTGGGGATTTGGAGTTTGAAGTGACTGAAGCCTCCATCTCAGTTGCAACAAGGATCCCCATTATAGGTGAAAGATGGTTCAAAGACATGGCTTTGAGTTCAGCTTATGAAAAAGGTCTCTTTAAACTTGAATATCAAGCCAATGACCTATACAAAAGTATGCCAAGGAGCCAATTGATTGAAAAATTTGATAGATTACTGAAGATCATACAGAGATATTTTACTTGTGAAGGAAGATTCAACACATTATACCAGTACCATATAAGGTTGTTTCTACATTTTACTGGTAAGTTTAAGATGAATATTCCTTATTACTTGTTGAGGAGTATAGGTAAGATGTCAGAAAGGATACAAGACAAATCTAAAGATGTGGTTTTTATCCTTTTCCACTCTGGATTAATCAGAATGCTAGTATCTGAGGAATTGGGCAAGAAAGATATTTCATGGGAGAATTTTTTGGTTACCTCTAATTTTAAGTTGGATCTAACACCCACTCCTCAATCACAAATGGAAATTCCTTTATCACCTACCAGTGCTAACAAAGCAGGGACCATAGGAAGAGAATGGGTAGAGCCCCTGTTCAAGTGTCAGAGGTCAACAAGTAGGTCATTGAAGCTGAGGAGGAAGTTTTTCCTTCTCCACACAGAGATTTTTCACCACCTCCTCCACTAGGTTTAGAAGAGGTGCATCCTTCTACCAAAGCTACATCTAAGAGAGGGAAGAAACTTCTCTTTTTCGCTTCTCCTCCAGTAGTCGAAATCTAAGGTAAAATACATTTCACAAGGTCATCAATTCCTAAGGAGGATTATAGAGCATAGTTCTTACCATAGATCCCTATTCAAAATAAGAAGGGGAAGAATATTGAAAAGTCTGTAGAGGATAATTTAGAAACCCTTGTATAAAAGAAGAAGGGCAAAGGTGCTAAAAGACCTTTGGAGAAGAGAGATGAGACCTTTGAGGAAGGCATTGAGAAGCCTCTTGAAAGAAAATAAGAATCCCTTGTACAGAAAGGTAAAGGTACTAAAAGACCTTTGAAGAGAGAAAAGGAAACTCCTGTGAAACACTTCGAGGAGCCTGTGGTAAGAAATGAAGAAACCACTATGTAGAGAAGGAAGGGTAAAAGTAAGGCCACTAAGAAACCTGATGAGGTGAATAAGAATTTTCCCATATAGGTGGAAGAAGAGACTGAGAAGAAGGCTTTTGAGACTGAGCATGCCACTGTCCCCCCTGACAGTCATACCTACAAAAGACTTATCAAGCATCTTAGAGATGCAAGAAAAGAAATAGATCGTCTTAAAGCAGAAGACAAGATCCACTTGGCTCAGATGGAAGATCTCATGGTTAGCTACAATCATACCCTTGACTTGGCAAGGTTTGCAATGAGAAAGGCTCTGCCCCTTCATAAACAACTGGAGAATATTTATAGAAATAAAAGAGGCTTTCAGTCTCAGAACAGAAAGTTAAAGGCAGTGCTGAAACACTTTGAAGATGAGGTAGTCCAAAGGAATTTATAGGTGTTGGTTGAAGCTTCCATTGAGGATGAAAAACTAGCAGCTAAGGAGAGCACAACTGCACCAAAAAATCCTTTGAATGCCAATAAGAAGAAGTCTATTATGTCAATTGAAGATCCTCTTTCTACTAGGAAGAGTATGAGGTTAAGTGTTAAAATGACAAAATAATTGGTAAACAGTAAGCCCCATTTTTGAGGATATATCATTTTGGGAGGGTCAACTATTATGAAAATATTATCTCTTCCATCTATACAGGCTTCTAAGAGCTTAACTACTTGGTTTTTGGGTTTTTTCTAAGTGCTAGCTTCCTCACTGGTAGAAAGCACCACCTATTGTGCAGTCAGGGCTCTCGATTAAGAAATTTTTGTCACCATGAAAAACCACAAATCACTTTGCACATGTTTGAGGATTGAAGGCCTTGCATTTTTGTAACACCGCCCAAACCTGCACACAAATGCAGCGTAAGTGGCGCTACCCAATGGCGTTACTGAATATTTTACAGAGGGAAAATAATTGGCACGCAGGAGCAACACAGAGGCACTACCTAATATTTTAAAAAAGTTAAAGGTTTGCACATAGGCGCAATATAGTGGCGCTACTTACAGGCGCTACCTACAGGTGCTACCCAATATTGCACAAAGAGAAGAGTCTGTACACATATGCAGCATAGTGATGCTACCTACAAGCGCTCCCCTTTTTCCTAGTAGTGCGCTACCCAGATTTTATACCCAAGGAAGCTGCCAACAAACACCAGGGATCTAGGAGGACCAAACTAATAGATTTGGGATAGATTGATGATGGAGAAGGTAGCTGGCATCATGAATACAACCACATGCCTTAAAAGACAGATGGAGAACAAAGAGCTACAAAGAAAAGGGAACCAATTCAGTTTGAATTTCAGTTGGATTAGTCACCAACATTTTCCTATTTTATAGCATAGATGGTTAGATAAGTTGTTAGAGAAAATAATTTTTTAGTGTTTTTCAGGGGAAGGGGGCCAGATCATACCTCCATCTATTGCCTTCCTTTTTTATATAAATAGATATATCATTTGATTTAGTAGGATTGGATGGTTGAGAAAGGCTCCCTTTACTTGCAATATTTTGATGAAGTGACTATGATCTAGTGATGTACTGAACTTAAGATTTTTTGGCTAATAGAAATTAGCTTCTCTTTCAGTCCATATTCTTATGATGCTAAATGTTCATGCTTTGAACAATTCACATGAATTATTGTGGTGATGTTATGGTGGATTTTTTATCATTATATTATCATGATATTTATTTAGATTCCTTAGTTTCTGATGTCAAGAAGATCTTGTGATTATAAACTTTCTTCCTTAGACTTTTGCAGACTTGATGTTTGTAGCAGTCCCTACACTCCTCTCACTCAAGTCTTCCCTCTGTTCATACTTACTCCCAAACTACTGATAGAAGTTATCCAAGACCTTAATTTTTGTTCCATGCTAGCCATGTTGTCTGAGTTAGAACATTACCATTTGAGTCCTTTTGCATTTGACCCTTTAAAACACTCTTTCATTCACATATAACTTGATGGGTACTAGGCTTTCCTTCCATGCAATATGAAGGTGAATCCTAGTGCTAACAGTTCCTAAATTCCTTGGTGTCTTATGTATCCAAAGACATCACGATATCCAGATTTTTTATTTATTAAGAGGCTATCATGAGAGCCCAACAATTGGAGTTGATTTACTCTAAATCTGGTATGTTGTACAACATCTTTCCCGATGCACCACGGTAAAATTTCGACAAGACCAAATAGAATTCTGGGCCTTACACCGATGGCATAATAGGCTCAACATAGAGAAATACCACAGATTAGTTGAATAATCAGTTACAACAGTTATTGATTCAACAGACTATGGCCGACCAAACTCCTAGTATGGTTTCCACCATAACCCAAATAGCGGATGTACATAGTATGCAATCGACGAATCCCAAGGTTAGACAACAATCCAAGGGAAGGAGGAAATATAAAAACAAGAAGGGTAAGGGGGATAAGAAGGATATGAATAATTCTGCTAAGGGTAAAAATTAAAAGAGGAATGTGAAGTTTCCATGTAAACTTTGCACGGATGACCGCTTGACTCACCAATTCCCTCAAATTGAGGAAGCCCAAAAGATATTGGTATAACAGTAGCTTTCCATCTTAACCAACCCCTTTCCACAAGGAAAAACTATTTCTCGAGCTTCCTCATCCATGAATGCTCCTAGGGGAAATCATGGATCCCCCGTGCTTATTACTAACAATGTAGCCACAAACGTTTATATGATGAAATTTGATGCTTATCTATAGACCAGAGCTCATAATTACAGAATGCCAGAATCTGCTGAGAAGAAAAAAGAATCCTCCAACCCATCGCCTCCTCTTTAAATGAAAAAGAATGCGGGAGAAACTATGACTCTCATCCCTAAGGGTGTGTTTAAAAGGGATTCTCACAACCTGAACACAAGGGATGATCATAATTACTCCATCGTGGAGGATATAGCACAAACGCCTTATGCAATGTCTACTTCAGAAGTCCTTCAGAGTTTCCCCTCACAGAGGAGAGCATTGTTTTCTGCCTTTGGAGTGGTCGAGACTAATAAATTAGGAATGATTTTTTTTACCATACAGATTACAAATATCATCTTCCTCACCACGTCACTTTTAAGATAGTAGTGGTGTATGCCACAAAATCGTTGACATGACAAATTTTTCGTATGGTGGTTGATGAGGGTGCCTCAACTTGTGTGATGTCATTGGAATGTTGGAAGGCCATTGGCCAACCTGATTTGTATCCATAATCCATGTTGCTAACCACATTTGGCGATCGATATTTTATACCACATGGCTTAATTCCCTCCTTTCTCGTGCAGTTGGAGGGAAAACCATGGTCAAAGAGGTAGAAGTAGTTGATGCACCTCTCGACTACAATATTTTGTTAGGGAGGAGTTTTACCTATGCTATGAAAATGAATGTATCCACCATTTATCAGTCTTATGTTTTCCTCACAAAGTTCGGATCATAATTTTTGATCATTTATCCTTCTCCCATCCTAACCCTTCATCAGGGGCATCCACGGTCCTGATGATTGACAACCCACAACCAGGTACTGTCAACTTAAGTGTTGGATCGTTTCCATCCTTAATGGGGACATTTTATTATCCATGGCCTTCTTATGATGTCAAGTTTATTTCAAATGTCCCTGACCAGCCAAAGGATGCGATCTTTCAAGTCGCTTCCTTTAGAAAGAGTTACTTTAGCGACTCGTGGATTTTACCTTCCCCATCGGCTTCGATGGAAGTGATAGGTCACCCTCGAATGTCTATGCCCTTATCTGCTGCTAAGGTTATGTAGAGTATTGTATAACAAGCCTCGGTCAACCCTAATATGGCTCCCCCACGGGATTTATATCTCGTTCTCGAGCCTATTTTGGCTGAAGACTCTCTTGCCACTCACGATCCTTTAGACTTATCCTTTCCCTCTGACGAGGCAATTACTGGGTCGGATAGACCTTGGGATGATATTCACCACATATCTTATTTTTTACCTAAGCTGAGGAGAATAGAGGAAGGAGAGTTCGCTATGAGCATGAATGGAGATGCCCCTTGTCCTGTTAACCCTCTGGCCATGCATGGAATCTATGTAGAGGGAAAAATGGAAATTATAGATGAACAAATTCCTATCAACATCTCTAGAACCCCTGGCATTGCGGAAAACATCATCGTAAGAGTAGACTATTCCCCCAAAGAGATTCATATCTATATCAAATTATTTAGAGAGTTTCACGATGCTTTTTCCTGGTCTTATGAGGAGATGCCAGGAATTGACCCACGTTTCATTGAACATGAGATCACAACTTACCCCAATGTTAATATTGTCTAACAAAAGATTCACCCAGTAAATCCTCACAAGGCAGCGGGGATCAAGGCTGAGGTAGAGAAACTCATCAAGGTTGGTTTCATATATCCAGTGCAATTGACAGAATGGGTGTCGAACCCTGGTCCTGTCAATAAAAATAAAGGTACGATCCGCATGTGTATGTACTTTCATGATATAAAAAAATCTATCCCGAAAGATAAATTTCCAACCCCATTCATTGACCAGATTGTCGATGAATGTGTGGGTTGTGAGGTCTTTTATTTTATGGATGGTTTTTCTAGGTACATCCAGATTCAAATCAAGCCTGAGGACCAACATAAAATGACATTTATTTGTCTTTGGGGTACATACACATATAGGAAAATTCTGTTTGGCCTTAAAAATGTTGGAGCCACTTTTTAGCGGGCCATGTCATTTTCTTTCCATGACCTCAAGCACATAGTCGAGGAATATATTGATGATATAGTATCAAGTTATTGTAAGAGATCAAATCATCCCTCCCATTTACGACTTATATTTGAGAGGTGTCGCTCCTATCATATCTGCCTTAATCCAAATAAGTGTAGTTTTGGCATGACATCAGGTCGCTTGTTAGGTTTTATCATGTCAACTAAAGGGATCATGGTAGATCCTATGAAGGTTGAGTAAATAGTTCAATTTCCTCCCCCGTGCACAATCCCCTAGCTTCCAAGTATATAGTAGAAAGACAAATTCCTTCGATGTTTTTTTTCCAACTATGTCAAGATTACTAAAGGGTTTATGCGTCTCTTGAATAAAGGGGTCTCATTTTGTTGGGATGAGGTGGATCAACGCTCTTTCGAAGCATTGAAACATGCTCCAATGTCTTCCCCTCTTCTCATTCCTCTGAATTATGGAAAGGATTTCTTGTTTTACTTGGCTTCCGCAAAGTCGACTATTGGCATGGTCTTGGTCCAGGAGGATGATGTGCTTGAAGAGTATGTTATCTACTATCTTATCTAAGGCTTGGTAGGATCGTAACTCAATGACACACATGTTGAGAAACTTTATTTGGAATTTGTTCATTCTATCCAACGGTTTCATCATTACATCTTACTTCACAAGACCACCATCGTAGTTTTCATGAACCCTTTTCAATATGTGTTAACACAACAGGTCATCAGCGGAAAAATCAGTCGATGGATAGTCATCCTACAAGAATTTTACTTGGATTTTATTTCGGTGAAGTATAAAAAGTCCTTGATATTTGCTGAACTAATCTCAGAACTTCCAGTCGAGAGTGGTAACAATTTTTCTGAAGAGTCATTGATCAATGGGGATCTTTTCCTTATTGCATATTCAAACCATTGGTATGGATATATACTTGTGTATCTTCATACTTTGAAGTTCCCATCTTCTGCTTCTCGCAATGAGTGTCAAAAAATACACCATCAAGAAAGGAACTATCTCATCATCGATGATACTTTGTATCGTCAAGGAGTGGATTGCATTCTCCATTGTTGTCTCACTCATGAAGAAGCAAAACATGTGTTAAATGACTGTCACACTAGAGCATGTGGCGGTCACTTGTCTAGGTTGGAAACAAAGCAGAAAATTCTTCGCATTGGATACTTTTGTCACTTGCTGATCAAATATTGGGTAGAGGAGGTCAAGAAGTGTCCCTCGTGCCATATATTCTCTCAAAATATGTGGGCACACCCTGATCCCATGTTTCCAGTTATTATTGTTGGTCCCTTCACTAAGTGTGGGATTTATTTTACTACATACCACTTGGTTTTAGCTAGGAGGCATCACTATATCATCGTGGAGGTACACCACTTCACTAAGTGGGTCGAGGCCATGGAGAAATTTAGCAATGACAAAGAAACAACTGCACTTTTCATTTTTAACCAGATTGTATCCAGTTTCGGTATTCTGAAATATATTGTCAAGACCATGGCAGTCACTT
This sequence comes from Picea sitchensis, assembly GCA_010110895.2. Classification (NCBI taxonomy): domain Eukaryota; kingdom Viridiplantae; phylum Streptophyta; class Pinopsida; order Pinales; family Pinaceae; genus Picea; species Picea sitchensis. Next base: position 110,354 of record SNQJ01S0021382.1, on the reverse strand, counting down.
CCAGAACAAGATGATGTCTAAGTTAGCATCAAAACTGGGGTTTAAGCAAGAACATTCATCACCTTACTACCCATAGGCGAATGGTCAAGTGGAGTTGTTAATAAGTCTCTTAGACTATTCTTCAATGGATGATCAATTTGGCCAAGTCAAGTTGGCATTTGATGTTGTACTCGGCACTTTGGGCTTATAGAACCTCAGTCAATACTGCTATTGTATTTTATCCTTTCCAACTCATTTACGTTATGGAGGAATTCTTTCCCATAGAGTTCCAAATCCCTTCTCTTAAGTTGGAAGAGGAACTATTGTCTGACACTACTCCACTTGAAGAGCATCTTTTATATCTCGAGCAACTCAATGAGAAGTGTTGATATGCAGCCTTGGCCAACAAGGCTCACAAACAACATGTCAAGTGTTAGTATGATCGGTTCACCTGCCCCAAGTTTTCTCTGAAGGTGATATTGTCTTGGTGTATGACCAATATAAATATCCCTTGGGGGTAGACAAATTCAAACCCATGTGGTTCAGATCGTTCATTGTTAATAAAGTTTTATAAAATGGTGCCTATCAACTCATTGATTTCGAGGGTAAGGCTTTATTGAAGCCTAGAAATGGTCTCTACCTTAAGAAGTATTACACTTAGATCAGTCACCTAGGCATGACTTCTTGTATATAATGCATAGTTTTATTTATACATTCTTTTCTTTTTGTTTTATGGACGTGTAGTTTATTGTGTTTCTTTTCACTATGGTAGATGTCAAGTGAATCTAAGGTCTATGTTGGGTTCACAGATAGTGCTATCCAAGACAATCAGAGGCTTGGTTCCATCGCTTGGGTGATATTTACACCCTTTGGTCAGTTGATGTCTTTTGGAGGCATTTGTCTGGGCGAAGCAACCCATAATGTTTCTAAGTACAGTGTCATAATATAATTACTACGTGATGCATTGTCACATGGTATTTCTCACCTTTGGGTTTATCTAGATGATCAATTGATCCTGTCTCAATTAAATGGAGTATATCGTGTGTTGCACCCTTTTTGTCACCTTGGTGAGCAAATAAGAGGTGCTTGCATGCCTAGTTGGGTCTTGCTGAGCATGACAGCTGTAGAGGAAAGAGTTAGAGAAAGAAAAACAAAACTATAAGCAAGAATTAAACTAATACAAACTAAAATCATAAGCATATGGATATAGAGATAACAAACACAAAAAGACCCATATCACCAATGTTTTTAGGGTGATCTATTGATGAAATCAAAGCACCAAGAAGAAAGGGGACTATGAGTCCCTTCTTCCTCCAAGGGAAGGCTCTTGGACCCTCATAAGCTTTCTCTCCTTACAACAATAAAAAATGAAAATGGTGATGAAAGAACTCCTTGCAAATCCACTCAATGGAGAGGTGGATTGCTCAATGAAATGGTGCCAAAGTGCTCTTGTCAAGGATGGAGTCCTTAAACAATATAGGCAGCATAACATTACATGAAATTCCTTGAGAAAATGAGGTGCATTCATGGCTTTTTATAGCATTGCATTGGGTTATTGTGTAACTCCTTTGTAGTGTGAAAAGAGGCTCTTTGGGGCATTATTAGGTCTTTGACCAGCCTACCATTTGGATTCAGCTCAGATTTGAGTGTCAAATCGGCTTGGGAGCTGATCCATAAGTGGTTGGGAGGCCAACCACTTCAATAAATGTGTCGTTTAGTAGGTGCGTGGCTTTTTGTGCTAACAACCGCACATCGTGTGTGTATGCGCGAATGCTACATTCCTGTTTCGCGCAGGTACGTACGCGCCCAACTTCTGTAAAGCGCTCTTCAATTTTTTACTACTTTGTATAGTTTTTTTCCCTTTTTGAATGCTGTGAGATTAATTCATGGCCATGAATGACTTCATTACTGTCTGATGATGCAGAGTTCTTGTAACCATGTGCTGACGAAATTTCAGTGATAACAGATGCCCCCTGATGGATGAGGTTAGGAGCATACGTATAGCCGAAATCCATCAATGTTTCTTCTACTGAAAATGTTGTTGTAAGGTAGAGCAATAGTTGGATCGTTCAGAGCAATCCTTTGGAGGAGAAAGGAACCGGTAGGACCCGACCTTCCATAAGGTGCGTAAAATATACAACTGTGTACAAATGAGGCGGGAATGACCCATGCTCGTGTCATGTAACTCTAAAAAAAGATGACTGAAGTGTTGGTGTAGACAACTGCAGCGCCCTCAGGGGCAGTCGTGATAAAGGCAGAAGACAATTCTACAAATGAACAGGCTCTGAATAATAGGTATTGATCACGGTAATAAGTAGCAGCGATGATGTGGGCATTGATAGCCCTACCAAGTTCAGATGTCTTCAGCAAATAAAAGAACTAACTGCAATAGTCGCAAAGTAAGACCCACCATAACATGAGAAAGTGTTGGTGTCAAATGTTACGGGGCCCAATGACAGTAGGGAGTAATGGTGTTTCACCCTGTGTTTTTTGAGATCTCTCATTGAGTGGAGAATGAGAATCAAGATACTGTCACCCTTCTGGAAAATGGTACTGATGTCGACAAAAGGGGACGCGACTCCCAGAAGCAAAGGGCTTCATGAAATCTACTGAGGTGAGGAGGTGGCAGAGGTACATGGATGAAGTCAAGAAGTGGGAAGACTCAAGACTGCCCTTGGTGGGAGGTTGTATGAGATAAAAAGTGGTCGCAACCATGTAATGAGGTCGAGTGTCAGGGGGACGACAAGACCGGTGATAAGTTGTGCCAGAGGCGGGACAAAGTGAACAACTACAGAGGGTAGAGGTAAGTGACCTGTGGGGTACTCTGAATATGTGGACGATGCTAGCCAGGGTAGATGATGAGGGATGCTCCAACCAAGGGTGATATAGGTTGCGTGTGGCCAAAAGGAAGCAAGTCGCCAACGGTGACGACAAAATAAAATGTAATGACCAGAAATAAAGGCGTTTGTACAATAAATAATGAATAATTGGGGAGAAATGTACAAATACAGAAACGGGTGCCCCAGTGTGATATGGGTGGCCCACGTAGGGCATAATGTTCTTGGAAAACTGATGAAGGTTGGGGGCCTCATGGGTGAGTTTCTATATGAGGTAGGTGAAATGAATATAGGTTCACAGATGGGCAAATTGATGGTGGATGAAATGAAGGGTTCATGATACTGCGGAGGTGCAGGTAAAAAATAGAACCGTAAATAGATAATCTGGGAGTCCATATGGAAAGCTAGAAAAATCAGGAGAAGAAGTATGTGGTTGATTCGCAACATGATGAAAGACTATCAGGAATCCCATCCCTAAAGGGTAATGAAGAACAGCATGAGTGTCAAAAAGTGGAAAAGGGTGCTATGAATGGGACAACTCATGTGGGTTAGAATGCTGCTGGGTAATAGTACCGATGATGCAAATGGAGGCGTGGGTACTGCAGAGCTGGGAATGGAGATCCTAGAGGTAAACATCAAAGGGTGTGACTGGAAATGTAAGTGAAATACAGTGGGAAAGACTACATGCCAGTGCTGAGTATATACCTGAAGGGGTGATGCCGAGGGATGAGGAGCAAGTACCTGCACATATGAGAAACAAATACCCAAAGTGAACAATATCTGAAGAGAATCAAATATATAAGTATGTATTAGAGAAATGTGACAATGCGCGTGCATACCTAACCATGATATGAAAAAAAGGTGCCCCAGGGGCTTAGGATGAAAAGTGACCTAGCGACAGCTGTGATGTAGGTGGCAGGATGCTGATCCCATGGCTGAAGACGGTTTGAAAAATGGACATCTTGGGCTCCCGGAATGGTGAGTGGAAGTTTGGCAAAAGGCTTATATATAGTTGTAGGGCCCACATTGCCACCTCATTTATACCTGCTACAATAGTGACTGGATGAGCAGTTTTCAGAGGAGATTTGGAGATTCGGGGAGGACGAGGCATCCGATCGATGTTTTGCGAGTATCAAGTTAGTGGTCTGATCATCCTGCATAGAAATAGGTTTTCAATTTTTGGGCAGGGCTTGTACGGGGGGCTGTAAAGGGGTATTTAGGTAGAGTGGGCCCCCCATGCGTGGGAGACTCGGTGAGAGGCGCGCATGAGTGTGCGCCTGTACACTGAATATACGCACATGGGTGCGCTAGAGGAAGAATTTAAGGCACGCCCGAAGGGCACGCCTGTGAGTTAAACAGGCGCGCATCAGTGCACGCCTGTGGGTTTGACAGGTGCACATAAGGGCGCGCCTGTGAAGCAAACAGGTGTGCACTAATGTGTACCTGTGCAGTGTATAGGTGCACATATATGAGTGCCTGTGTAATGAACAGGCGCGCATGTGTGCGCGCCTGTGGGTAAAAAAACTGCGCCTAGGAGGCAAGGTTGAAGGGTAAAAAATGAGTCTTTCTGATGCTGGTGATGGTTGCATGAGCTAATATAGGACTCTGTGTTGTCTGCAGGTGGACCATGGTGACAATGCCAGTGTGGTGGCGAGAGCGAGACTGGGCCCAGTTGCAAGATGCCATGGCCATTGAGGGGCCTGGCATGCGTGCGACTTTGGCAACCTGTGGGTTGCTAAAGTTATTTGAGTGCCCGTTGATACGGGCACAGGAGTATTTATTGTAGTTCCTGATCCAGATGTGGAGTCCGGAGCTGCACTGCTTCCTCATGCGAGGAGAGAAGATCCCCTTCACTATGGTGGAGGATATTTATTTTCTGACTGGGCTCCCTTTTCAGGGAACGCCCCTACCGGTAGAGCCTGTGCTACCTAGGGATACAGCCCTTGTCACGATTGGCCAGCGATACTTCTCAAGTCGAGACTTTATGTCTGGGACTGTGGTGAGCATCAGTGCGATAGACTCCCTGCCTCATCGTTGTATAGCGGTGATGATTGTTCATATCTATGGGTCACTGGCGACCCAGCGGATTAGTGGTGGCCAACTTTTGGTGTTGGAGAGAGTGGTGGCCGGCGAGCGGTTCGCATGGGGGTTGACGCTGCATGCATGGATGGTAGCGCAGTTGGACCACTGTCGGTTCACAGGTGCCAGAGAGTTTGCATTTGGGTCTATCCTAGTGGCATGGTTCTTAGACAGGGTGCCGATGTTGCGCCCGAGGGTTTTACTAGAGATGCCAGAGGCGTGAGAGCCACGATTGAGGTGGTGGTCGACCATTTTGCTTCGTCACGGTGGTGGTGAAGGTGGCCACTTCTTTTCAGCAGAGGCGGCAGGGATATGGCGGTAGATTCCGTAGGTTATACTTTGGTACCCCTATGCTGGGGTGGACTTCCGGGGTGACCTGGACATGGTGTTGCCTCCAGGGGAGGTTTTTGACCATCGAGGTATGTTTAGTATGTTGGTATGGTTTTGATTTATATTGTCTTTTGAGATATTAGTCCATATGTATATGATATATATGTTGATACTATCTGTTGTTGTTGTGTTTTGCATGTGCAGATGTGGCACCTTGCGGGCGCGAGGTGGATATGCAGAGAGCGCCAACCCGCCGAGAGTCGGAGAG
>SNQJ01S0021382.1:66189-96334 GCA_010110895.2 Picea sitchensis | reverse complement strand
CAATCACACTCCCACAAAGGCTCTTAAAAATATAACACCAGAAGAAGCTTGGACTAAAATCAAACCAGATGTAAGTCACCTCTGTGTATTTGGCAGTATAGCATGGGCTCACATTCTTGATGAGAAAAGGAAAGCATTGCAGCTTAAAAGTGAGAAGTGTATATTTGTTGGTTATTCTGAAGATGTCAAAGGTTATAGACTTCTTCAACCACATTGTAATGAAATTATTCTTATAAGAGATGTTAAATTTGATGAAAATCTCTTAGACTGCGAGCCTAATTCGACGGTTGTGTCTTCTTCGGCCTGCGAGCCATCTTTGGAGTTTGTGCCTTCTTTTGTTCCTATTCTGGTTTCTTCTTCAGATGATGAAAGTGAGGATGATAATCCACCTCCTCCTGCTGACATTCCTCCAGATGATTCCTTTGAACCTGAACAAGCACTAGTTCCAATGCTTCCTAGATGGGTTCGTTCAACACGAGAAGCATCTGGTGATGTTGTCGATGATCCTTCAGATTAGCATCGGACACATTCACAGTTCCAGTGAGCCTCTTCTCTTTTGGCTCAAGTTTTAGAAACTCATGATCTAGAGACATTTGCAGAAGCTTCAGGTCATCCATATTGGGATACAACAATGAATGAAGAGTATTCTTCTTTAATGGAAAACGATACTTGGGATCTTGTACCTCTTCCAAGAACTAAGTATGCATAAGATGGAAGAAAAATTGTCATATGTAAATGGTTCTATAGAACTAAGTATGCATAAGATGGAAGTGTTGAAAAACACAAGGCTCAGTTAGTTGCCAAAGGATTTTCCCAAGTTGAAGGAATTGACTATAATGAAACCTTTGCCCCTATAGCCAAAATGAATTCCATCCACCTTGTTCTTGCCCTTGCCACCTCACATAAATGGGCGGTCCATCAGATGGATGTTAAATCTGCCTTCTTGCATGGAGATTGAAAGAAGAAATCTCCATGGAACAACCTCCTGGATATGTCCAGAAAGACTCTAGCCTTGTGTGTCGCCTTAAGAAATCTCTTTATCATCTCAAGCAAGCTTCTCGAGCTTGGTATGCCAAAATGGACAACTTTCTTATTGCCACTGGATTCTCTAGATGCCATTATGATCCTAATTTCTATACCAAGAAAGTAAGAAGCCATCTTATAATCCTTGTCCTTTATGTTGATGACCTTATCCTTACTAGTAGTGACCCAAAACTTTTAAACCATGTGAAAACCATCCTTAAGAAGAAATTTGAAATGACCGACTTAGGATTTTTTCACTATTTCCTTGGCCTCCAAGTTTTTCAAAACAATGAAGGATTTTTTCTTTTCTAGTCTAAGTATGCTTGTGACCTTCTTTGTCACTTTCACATGGATGATTGTAAACCAACCCCTTCTCCCTTCCAGTCTGGAGTCAAGCTTTCTGCCACCTATATTTCTCCTGAAGTTGATGCCACCCTATATCATCAATTAGTTGGTAGCCTCTTATATTTGACTCATACTCGTCCTAATCTTTCCTTTGTTGTTGGTATTGTTGCCCGATATATGCAAAAACCCCATGAAATCCATTGGAAAGCAGCTAAAAGGATACTTCGCTATGTTTGTGGTACAATTCAGTTCGGGATACATTACAGTTCAGGGGGGACTCCTTTATTGGTTGGTTTCATTGATTCAGATTGGGCTTGCAACCCTGATGATCAGAAGTCTACTGCAAGTTATGTTTTCAGCCTTAGTTTAGGACCTGTCACTTGGGCATGTAAGAAACAACAAGCTATTGCACTTTCTTCGGCAAAAGCAGGGTACCGAGAAATGATAAATGTAAGTCAGGAAGCCTTGTGGCTTCGATAGATCCTTTCAGAGTTTGGATTTGAGCACCAGCATTCGAGCAGCCTTTGGTGTGACAATCAGAGTGCCATCAAGCTCGCCAAAGACCCAGTTCAACATTAGCGCAACAAACACATTGAGCTACACATGCACTTCACCAGAAAGCTCATTCATGATCAAGTTATTGAAGTGCTCTTTTTCCCTACAGAAGATCAAGTTGCAGACATTTTCACAAAGTCTCTTACTGAAGCAAATTTTTCCAAACTTCGATCTATGTTAGGAGTTCAGGGAGTTGTCATTAAAAGGGGATAGGCTCTAATGCCTCCTTCCTTCTCTTATTGTGTCACTATTGTAAATCCTTCAATCCCATCCCAAGTTGTTCTTAACGGGGGATGTTAGGATATTTAGACACTTAGGATTTAGTTAAGATCTACTTGGTCTATTGTGTTGTTAGGTAAAAGTGTGTTTTCTAGTGTGTTTCTTTAGTGTGCATTAGTATGCATTTGTAGTTAGGAAATCTGACGGTCACGATATGTTCCTGACATAGAGTGATCTAATGGTCCATACTCTCCTCGATCTTAACGACCATTGATCTGTGGCTTAACACCTAATTGGTCCATGATCTCTATTTAAAGAGCATGGAGGGTTATTTGTCGATGATCGATTGTGAGAAACTCTCTTGTAAAATCTCTCTGTAATATTTTTCTTTGCATTAATAAACTGCTCCAAGTGGTCGCGTTGGTTGGGGCCATGGATGTTTCCCCGTAGGGGTTTTACCATGTGAAAACATCAGTGTGTTGATCTTTGATCTAGTTATGTGAGTGGTTACTGAAGGTGTTCGTACTCAGTTGGAATACCTGTGTTGTCAAACACAAGGAGGGGAAAGAACAATAAGTTGTTGTAAATCAATGATGGACCATTGGGCTATGGAGTCAAGAAAACACCCTACTCATTAAATGCAATCAATATGCATATCAAAAAAGTTTGTTAAATAGAGGAAGAAAAATATAACACAAAGAAGAACATCCATAAATCAGAGATCCTCTCTGCATAAATGAATCCAAGGTACTTGAATGTAAACAATGACTAATAGGCAAGATACATCAGATCCTCAGATGCTCAAGAATCCATTAATCAAAGGCAACCATGATCCTAAAGGTGTACAATTCATTCAAGTAATAAGACAAATTAGAAAATAAAGCAAGAGATATAATCTAATAACACATATATCATGAACCTTCAGTAACAGAAATGTTTACAAAAACAAAATCCCCTTAGGGTTACAATGATCACAGGCAAAGTGCCTCCTACATCTCTCTCATCTCTCTTGCTCATGATTCCAACCCCCCTACCCTCTTTTAAAATGAATATATATCCATATAGGTCCTTTCTAGATCACCCATTTGAACTCCAACCCCTTTCCCAAAATAGAAACAACTACAAATAGAAAATGACACGTTTTAACTTATTTCCTGCTTTTTAGGAGGCGAAATTCTAAAAAATATGCTTCAAGATGCCACTATTAATTATCAAACCATAACAGTTGTGTAAAATATGAGAACGATTCTTTTACATAATATTTTTATGAATAAAAACCTCTCTCCATTTTGTTAAATTCATCTCCATCTGGCCGCAATAGGTGTCACAAAAACATGTCTCAAACAAGAAATCATGAAAACTGAAAAATAGGGCTCAAAGCTTCTTTTGAATCTCCCAATCCATGACACCTGTGTAAAAAATGAAAGAGGTTAATGTCCATGGGTCCTTTATTGACAATAACCTCTTTCCAAGTTTGAAAATTCATCCTGGTTCACCTAGAAATGATCCTGGAAGTCAGCTGGTCAAAAATATCATCTCAACAGTCTAGAATAGAGATTCTACAACACATTCTGTAGCGCCACTTCTATGTCTAATATCTATCTAACCATAACATATTTTGAAAAATTGAGAGAGGTTTTTGTTATTTGGTATGTTATGAACAACAACCTCCTCCAAGTTTCAAAAATTCCTTCCCATTTATTCATAGTCCATTTTTTAATTTAGTCACTCAAAACTTGCAGAAGCTTCCTTGCAAAATAACACAGCAAATTTTGGTAGCCCCGACCTGTGTAATTCACTCTCTGTTGAAATTTTGGTAGCACCTTCTTATGTATATATGTGCAATTTTGTATAGAACCTCTTATTTCCTAGCGCACTGGTGTTTTTGGCCCCTCCTCGTGGGATTTCTACCATGGCTCTGTCAATTTCTTTGAGCATTGACTTGTGTGACTAACTGCTGACATGTGTTGTTGTTGATGCAGGTGCTGATAGCTAGTAGTATTGGAGATTGGTCCCTCGGGCCTTTATTCAAAAAATAAAAAAATTTACATCCATTCTTCTCAAATAATTTATCTTTGGCAACGCTCTGTGGAATTCCTAGCGCCATCATTTCACCAGTCTTAGGAGATTTTGGTAGCACTTTCGGAAATGACTTTTTAGGAATAGATTTGACTAATGTCTTATGCCAATTTTTTAGATGAAAATTCTTGTGATAACATAGGATCCATGGGGGATAGAGACCTCCCTGTTGTAGTTTCAATGCCTTATCCTAGGGATGCTCCCAACCTTTAACCTCTGCAACATGCTCTACAAACATCCACAATTTTGTACTGTGTCTAGTCCATTGGGATATGGATTCTTTTAATAGCATTCCCTATATGATCCAAACTTTTGCAACTTATTATAACAACAAATGGCTGAAAACAAACTTAAAAATTATTCATGCTCATATGGTGAGCTTATTTGTCTATCTATTCCTACTTCTAACCAGTAAAAGTCGGTTAATCATGTGAAATCATGCTTCCAATGAAACCATGATAACATCCAACTGACTGAAATAACTTCTTGTATGCAAATAAAATTCAAAGAAGACCTCATGACTTGTAGAAGAATTTTAAGTTGCATCACAAACTTACAATCACAATCTTTTTTAATTCCAAAAGTTGCAAAACTGAAAACTTTTGAATTAAACATCTCCATGTAGATGACCACTGGGTCACATAAAAAAGTAGATTGATGACCATAAAATGATACCTTTTCTTGCTTCTCAATGTCTTCTGCAAACACAAAATGGTTGATTTCGTCATACTGTTGTTCCTTAATGGACGAAGAAAAAAGATCATCGAAATTTGATTCATAGTTGTCATACACCAGCTGGCTTCTATTCAAGTCAACAACATTTGATGTAGGGATCTTCTCTTATCCATTTGAATACTTATCAAAAATAGGTGAACAAAAAACCTCTGCATCCTTCAAAGAATGACAAGCAATCTTTTGATTCTTCTCTTCAATCATAGGTGAAAATATATCATAGGAAAATTCTTGAAGAATTTGAGAAAAATCTTCTTCCATAATCATTTCTTCATTCAAATCTAAAATAGCAGATGTATCAGGGAAAAGAAAAAATGCATCTACAACTATGGAATCCTCATTACTATCATCAATGGTATCTTGAAGATCTTCCTCACTAACATGATTTTTATTCTGGAAAACAGAGGAAAACTCTTATTTCTGTTGAATATGCTTCTCAAATACATCACAACAATTTTCAAAAAGCATTTCAGCTGAAATTTTTTCTTTATAAAATATATTGAGAGCATCATGAAAACTTGTCAATAAGTTAATACTTGAAGTTGGAAGAAATTTGCACCAGTCAAGGGCTGCTCCCTTCAATGAGTATTTGAAAATCTTGATCTTGACATCCTCATGCACAATCTGATGTTCATGAATAAACGCACGAAAATATAGCAAATGTTCATCCCAATATTCTTCTTTAAATGTAGGAAGGATACCTTCCCATTCATCTCTGTTAAGAATTAGGTTTGGAAAACCAACTACATTCGAAAAATCACAAAAGACAAACCTTTGAGCCAAAATGGCTTCCATAGTTCGATCCCCAGTGTTGTCTCCTTTTAATATTTAGACAGTGGAGTCACCATGGTGAAAGATCTACAATCAAGCATGTGTCCTCTTCCTATTCACCATCAAGAAGTGGATCTGATCGTTGTCATTCTCCCGGGGAAGATTTCTTCATTGCTTCATCCCCGACAACGGCGCCATTTATGTTATCACTCCAAGAGTCACTCCCAGACTGTAAATGAGAGTAATCTTGGTAACATAGAAATAAAAATACTTTATTGGTTTTGTGGATCAAGAAAAAGAAAACAGGGAAGGGAAAGGACAGCAAGCTGCCATAAATCAATGATGGACCATTGGGTTATGGAGTTAAGAAAACACCCTTATCATTAAATGCAATCAATCTGCATATCAGATAAAGGTTTGTTAAATAGAGGAAGAAAAATATAACACAAAGAAGAACATCCATAAAGAAGATATCCTCTCTGCATAAATGAATCCAAGGTACTTGAATGTAAACAATGACTAATAGGCAAGATACATCAGATCCTCAAATGCTCAAGAATCCATTAATCAAAGGAAACCATGATCCTCAAGGTGTAGAACTAATTCAAGTAAGAAGACAAAATAGAAAATAAAACAAGAGATACAATCTGATAACATAGATATCATGAACCTTCAATAACATAAATGTTTACAAAAACAAAATCCCCTTAGGGTTACAATGATCACAGGCAAAGTGCCTCCTACAGCTCTCTCATCTCTCTTTCTCATGAATCCAACTCCCCTACCCTCTTGTAAAATGAATATATATCCATATAGTTCCTTTCCATCTCACCCATTTGAAATCCAACCCCATTCCCAAAATAGAAACAACTGCAAACATAAAATGACACGTTTTAATTGATTTCCTTCTTTTCAAGAGGCGAAATTATGAAAAATAGGCTTCAAAATGTCACTTGTAATTATAAAACCATAATAGTTGTGTAAAATATGAGAACGGTTTTTGTAGATAAGATCATTATGAAGATAAAACTCTCTTAGTTTCATTAAATTCATCTCCAGCTGGCCGCAATAGGTGTTACAAAAACATGTCTCAAACAGGAAATCATGACAACTGAAAAATAGGTCTCAAAGATTATTTTGAATCTCCCAATCCATGACACCTGTGTGAAAAATTAAAGAGGTTAATGTTCATGGGTCTGTGCTTGACAATAAAATCCTTCATATTTTGAAAATTCATCATGTTTCACCCAGAAATGATCCTGGAAGTCAGTTGGTCAAAAATATCATTTCAACAGTCTAGAATAGAGTTTCCGCAACACATTCTGTAGTGTCGCTTATATGTCTAATATCTATATAACCATAACATATTTTGAAAAACTGAGAGAGATTTTTTTTACTTGGTATGTGATGAACAAAAACCTCCTCCATTTTGCAAAAATTCCTTCCCATTTTTTCATATTCCAAGTTTTAAGTTAGTCACTCAAAACTTGTAAAAGCTTCCTTGCAAAATAACTCAACAAATTTTGGTAGCCCCGACCTGGGTAATTCAATCTCTGTTAAAATTTTCATAGTGCCTACCTATGTATCTTCATGCAATTTCATAGTGCACCTCTGATTTCGTAGCACACTGGTGTTTTTTACCCCTCCTCGTGGGCTTTGTACCATGGCTTTGTCAATTCCTTTGAGCAATGACTTGTGTGTCTAACTGTTGACAGGTGTTGTTGTTGATGCAGGTGATAATAACTAGAAGTATTGGAGATTGGTCCCTCAGGCCTTTATTCAACAAAAACCAATTTTACATCCATGTTGCTCAAAGACATTATCTTTGGTAGCGCTCTATGGAATTCGTAGTGCCATCGTTTCAGTAGTCTTAGGAGATTTTGGTAGCACTTTTGACAGTGACTTTCCAGGAATAAATTTGACAAATGTCTTACGCCAATTTTGTAGATGCAAATTCTTGTGATAAAACATACATCCTGTTGCAAAAAAGTTTGTGAGGTTAGTCCCTTGTTTCATATTTTTGAAAGCTTAAATATATGTATGTGGGTTGTATTTAAGAGAGTTGCATATGTACAAAGGCTAAGTGTTACTTTTCTTGCATACATACATGTGCTAAGCGTGGACAATTCGCATAGACGTAGACCTGACCTTTTTACTAGGGTGGCACCCTCTAAACAATGAAATAAGAAATAAATAATGAATGAAAAAGGATGATATATTTCAGTTGTACTTACTTGGTTCAGGTTTGAAGATCTTTCATCCACCATAGCTCCTTGAATTCGCATTTTAAAGAAGAGGGTTTTTTAGCTTTTTGGTTATTTTCCAATTTCCAATGGTTAAAATGTGTTTTCCACCTCTATTTATAGAATTCTTTGGCTCTTTTTCCCCAGTTTGGTACCCCTTAGAGTTCGACCTTGATTTTTTCATACATCACCTCCTGCTTGGCTTCTTGTTTCTACAATATTTCCTGCAAGGTGTCATTTACAGCAGCAATGATGAAGTCAAAGTGATCGACAATGAGCATAGTCTTCATCTTAGTCACAGTGGCTCTGGATTTCTTCTGGGAAGAGGGTTTCAAGGGAGAAACCTTCCTCTTCTTCAAAGGATTGGCCTTATCTCTAGGCGGTGTTACTTCACCTTGATTCTTCTCATCTTCTTTGCCATTGATCTCTTCTACCTTGTCATCACCCCTTTGGCAAGCTGATGTTGAAGCAGTCTTTTCTGAGGCATCGCTTAAGTCTTGGACTTCTTCAGTCTTCTTCCTTCTGCTGGTTCTAGGTGTGTCATGTTCTATGTGAGCGGTCTTTGGACTGTCAAGTTCAGGATTGGACATCTCTGCAGGGTCAGTGGGGATAAGGAAGTCAGTTGACCATTCCTTATTTATCTCCTTGAGGTCCTCTTCGGTGAGCTTGTAGTATGACTGAAGCTCCTCCTTATGTTCATTTTCTTTTGCAGTGATATAGATGAAGTGTCGATATGCATGGAACTTCATGAGGGGTCAGAAGTGTTGTAAGGTGTTCAGCGTCATGCAAGGTTCAGCTTCGATAGCCCTCTTCAGCTAAATGCAGTATGTGTGAAAGACAATGTTCGACTGCCACTGTTTTCCTATATCGCTCGAGTACCAGAGCATGGTGAACTTCACAGTAAGCGGCTTGAATGGCTCAATGTCCGGGAAGGTCGCACCTTCTGGCATCTCCCAAGCAACAAACGCAATGAGGATCCGGAGCCATCTAAAGTGGAACTCATAGCCCTGATCTTGTGCTTAGCGACAGTCTAATTCTAACTGATTAACTAGATACTTCACCCAGTTTATCTGTACGCCTTCCACACATTTCCTCACGAGGTCAACGACAAAGCCTGTGACCTGCGTGGGTTTGTTCTTTCTTACTATATTTCCTACAATTAGATGACATGCTAGGCACACTGCACCATTCTGTATGGAGGCTATCTTGTAGCCTCACATCCCCTTCTCCGCAACACCATATGTATCCTTGATCTTCCGTGCTAACGCACGATCTGTGACTTTCCCTGGATAGAAATCTTGTAGGTCGGATCCTTGCATACTCAATCTGGTGATCCTATGGATCAACATCAGATCAACTGTGATACGATGGTCTAGCCATAAGTATCCACCATGGTAACATGAAAGTAGGAGCTTGACACAGGCGTTGACTTCCTGGTGCCTTCCAAAGTGTGGGATTTTCATTACATTCAACAGGGTGGACTACTCGAGGTTCATCATCCACGGCTGGGGGATTATTTTAAAGTTCTTCCCCTTCGTTCTGGTCAAGTATTTATACAAGGCGAGCATACTATGGTTCTTGCGGTCCCCTAAGTTGAAGTCACTAAACTTCAACGTTGTGATCTTGTCTTGTTGTGCTCGAACTATGCATATCCCCTTCAGGAGGTACGTAGTAACCATGGTGTGCTCAAAATCTCTTGGTACACTATCATGAATCACCATGCTGGCTAGAGGCAGGATGTAGTCGGGTAATATGGTCAGTATTAACTTCACATTTTCTAGGTCGTCTATGTTCTTGGTTCTCTTTTCCGCTGTTGGTTGGGATGGTCTGTATCCAAGAGCAGTCGATGGAGACGCTTGTACTCCTCTCATCGACGATGCTTGTATACCCTCAGACATTACTCTTTCATTCATGAGGTCAATGAGTGCCTCCTTTAGAGACTCTTCGACTGCGCTACGTTCTTTGGACATACACGCTCGTGGTTTCCTATCTCGGGTTTGAAGAATAACTACTCAATACAACGGGATGGATAGCGATAGCTCGATGACCACTGTATGAAATCAACAAATCGGTGAGCTCAGATAATCACGGTTGGAAAAAGTGTTCTCGGTGTAAGGTTCGACGGAATAAGTGGATAACTTAGGCAACGAATCTCTCCAATGGGCGAGAATCCTTCATTAATTCATTTATGTCCATTACAACGTGGTCCCAACATTCTAGTGGCACGCCTTTTGACCCTAAATGCATTTCTACCCATTCAGGATATTGGTCTAATGGTTATATTATTCCCAATGTCTATATTTCTTTTCCATGGTGAAGTGCCATGTGATGTTGTTCTAATATCCCGATGAAGTGACATTTTTGTAACTTTTCAATCTTTGATCTCTTCTGGTTTAGTTTTCTAGCCTACTTTCCAGTGAGATTTGTCTTGGTATTCCTCTTTCCATTCTAATTCTTATCTCCTCTTGGCATAGTAACTTCACGTTGTTGAGATTATTTCCTAGGATTCAAGGGAAATACTTCTTCTGGGGTAAGTGCCTCAATCTTCTGTGATTCTTCTTGTGTTCTTCCAATGTCAACATCCAAGTCTCTTGTTTTAAATAGCTTCGATCTATTCTCTTGTTCTACAATCAAGTGTGCGATCTTCCTGGTCATGAAATCTTTTAATTCTTGTTTCTTCTTCTCTAATACTTCTTCTTCTTTCCTTCTGGCCTGATCCCTCTCAATCCAAGGTTTTCCTAATAATATAGAAAATGGGGTGTTGTTCTCAATAAATTTAACAACTTCAAATTCTTCCTTTGTTGAGATTCCATGGGCCCTCATAGATATCTAAGTGAGATTTCCACATAGGTTTATCATATTTCCTCTAAATAATCTTATTCCCCCCAATGAAGGAATCATAGCAGGCTTTCCCAATGTTTCCCAAGTTCTTTCTGTCATAATATTCACCTATGTTTCTCCATCCAAAACACATTCTATGTTGAAGTCTCCTAATCTTGCTTCTATGTATTATTTTTCTTTGAAGATCTCTGATAAGTTGATATTTCGGTGGTCATTCAGGGTTTGTTTCCTTTTCAGTAATACAGTCTCTGATTCTTTCTTGGGTTCTTTCATGGTATTACTCTCTTGACCTTTCTCCTCAGGGTATTTTTGGCTCATATTCATTCTTTCAACCTTAGCAATCATTCTAGGGCAATCCAGAACTTCATGGTCCACAACTTTACAACAAAGACAACTAGGTCTTCTACCAGGGAATTCCTTAGCAAGATCTATCAATATTCTGCAACTGTAACAAAGAGTTACTCCTCTCTTTCTTTTAAATGATCCCTATCCCTTCTTTTACTGCGCACTAGAATCATAGTAGCTAACCTGCAAAAAATTCTTTCGAGGATCCTGCATCCATTTGATAGTCCAAACATTATTTCTATGCATAGGTATAACATATCTTTCATTATTTCTATCAAATCTGCTCATATCAAACCTCTTTCTTCTAAATGTGCCCTAATTTTCAGGCTAGGACAAAAATTTTCAACTATAACTAGACCCATAGTCTTGAAACAAAAATTTCCACTAATCTTACTTTCAGTAGAGAAAAAAGCTTCCAAATCTAAAAAATTTCACTATTCTTACCTCTATCAGAGCACAAAGCATTAAGATCTTGACTCTTTTCTTCAGATCAATCTTCTTTTCTTAGAACAAATCTTCACAGATCGAGTAGAATACTACGCACTAGGGAGACAGATCTACGTACAGAGCTTTCACAGTTTCAGGTCAGATCTTCGCACACAGATTCTCTTTCCTTGGTTCCTAGAAATCACAATTTCAGTCCCGGCAATGGAACCATTTGTTGTCACAGGGGAAAACCCAGGGTTAAACGCTACACCAATGTACCAAAAAAACCCTAACTACCATCCCTTTCGGCAACACCTGTGAAGAAGATGAAGTCTCACCTGAGGTAGAGGCAGGGGTGGTTGTAGGGCTCTAGTGTCTGCAACCTTAACTGGGACGCAGATCTATGATTGTAACACCTTAACAAAATACTTAGTTATTACAGTTCATTAGTATTCATCTTAGTTCACAGCGCAGCTAAAACCTGATAGCAGATCGGAGCAGTATTCATGCAGATTCAATAGATCCAAGCACTAGGCATACAAATAGAGATTAGATCTAGCATTCATTCACATCATTCATCACTAAGTTATCACATCATATTCATCTATCATCTAGCATTGCATTAAGAATTTGAATCACATAAACAAAAGAACAACCAAAAGAACAAAGCATTCACAAAACAAGATATACGTGGTTTACCCCCACCCTGGGACTACGCCCACCAACTCTTCATCTTATTTATTATCTTCAGTCAATTAGTTACATGCACAGAGCCACAAGATCAACTTCGCAGAGGACAGGAGATCTGCAAACTCTTCGTTAGATCCTCCTTCTCTAAGCTAGATTACAGCACAAAGCCTACACACAGTCTCTTACAGTCACTTTCACTTAGCTCTACAAGTCTCACACAGTATGCACAAATCCATTACAGTCACCACTTGCACTTAGAAATTGACACTTAGCACTTAGCACACCGGCCTACTAGGTATACTTCTTACATCACCTAGATACTTATTTATAAATTATGAAATCGGGCCTAAACATGGGTAAACCCATTGTTATCACTGAAATTTCGTCTACACATGGTGACAAGAACTCCACATCATCAAAACAGCAATGAAGTCATTCATGGCACTTAGTTAAGTTCACATCATTCCAGAAGGGTCAAAAACTATACAAAGTAACCAAAAATTGAAGGGCGTGTTATAGCAATAGGGTGTGCGCACGTATGCGTGGGACAAAAACGTGTTTCGAGCGCATGCACGCCCGACGCGCGCCTGTCCACATAAAAAGCTGCACATTTGCTAATACGGAGCATTAATTGCTTAAGTCGGCCTCCCGACCGCCAATGGACCGGCCCCCAAGACAATTTGACCCTCAGATCAGGGTCGGCTCTGCAAATTCGGTGAATTAATGGCTTAACTGAACCCTAAATAGGTCCGTGTTCACACCGGAAGTTGGTTACGTGACCGCCTGGAAAATGCTATAAATAGCAGTGGAGACTCATTGTTTCAGCAGAGAATTCCCGGCAAAGTTACGCTGCCCAGATTCATAGCTCAGTCTTTGACAAGCCATCCATCAGCGGCCTGACTCAGAGTTCTTTCACCATTCATTTCAGCTCTACTCGTTTTGTAAGGAAAGCACAATCTTGAGGGCCCCGAAGGACCTTCCGCTGGAGGGAGAGGGAACCCCCATCTCTGTCTTCAGCGTGTACTCTGGTTTCGCTAATAGATCAAGCCTGGAACCATTGACGACTCCCTTGTCTCATGTTTGATATTTCTGTTTGTTTTCAAATTGTTATTTGCTTTCAGCTGTTAGTTAGATTGTATTCTGTTTTGTTTTCTGCTTTTTGTTAACACCCTTGCTGCCACAGATGTTCTGCCTTGGAGAACCCAACAAGGCATGCAGAGCGGTCTCCATTTTGCTCACTTGGTGACAGATTGACCGCGAACAGATTGGCGACTCCACTGGGGAGTCCAAAGGTATCAAATCCTCTCTCAATCGGGTTCAATTCTCTTTCCTTTTTGTTTTTTATTAACCTGCAGGCCTCCACCGACCTACGGGACAGTCGATTCACAGGAGAATCGAGGGAAATTTGTCTGGAATTTCTTTTTCAGTCACGAGCACAAGCGCACAGGTTTTCCACCACACAGATGCACCTCTGTCCATACGCGCACGCATGCGCTGATGCACCTTTGTCCATACTAACGCGTTGATTATAACGCGCGCGCATGCGCTGATGCGCCTTTGTCCATACTAACAGCCGCGCATTTGAACCAAATTTTTCATTGTAAGGTTGGATGTGGGGAAACTCAGTTTCCTTCTCAAGAATGATGTCATGCATGCTCTAAATACTGCACCACTTAGACCCCTCAACTTATAAAGGGGATANACATTGATGGATTTCGGCTATACGTATGCTCCTAACCTCATCCATCAGGGGGCATCTGTTATCACTGAAATTTCATCTACACATGGCGACAAGAACTCCACATCATCAAAACAGCAATGAAGTCATTCATGGCACTGAGTTAAGTTCACATCATTCCAGAAGGGTCAAAAACTATACAAAGTAACCAAAAATTGAAGGGCGCGTTACAGCAATAGGGTGCGCACGCGTATGCGTGGGACAAAAACGTGTTTCGAGTGCATGCACGCCCGACGTGTGCCTGTCCACATAAAAAGACGTGCATTTTCTAATACAGTGCATTAATTGCTTAAGTCGGCCTCCCGACCGCCAATGGATCGGCCCCCAAGACGATTTGACCCTCAGATCAGGGTCGGCTCTGCAAATTCGGTGAATTAATGGCTTAACTGAACCCTAAATAGGTCCGTGTTCACACCGGAAGTTGGTTACGTGACCGCCTGGAAAATGCTATAAATAGCAGTGGAGACTCATTATTTCAGCAGAGAATTCCCAACAAAGTTACGCTGCCCAGATTCATAGCTCAGTCTTTGACAAGCCATCCATCAGCGGCCTGACTCAGAGTTCTTTCACCATTCATTTCAACTCTACTCGTTTTGTAAGGAAAGAACAATCTTGAGGGCCCCGAAGGACCTTCCACTGGAGGGAGAGGGAACCCCCATCTCTGTCTTCAGTGTGTACTCTGGTTTCGCTAATAGATCAAGCCTGGAACCATTGATGACTCCCTTGTCTCATGTTTGATATTTCTGTTTGTTTTCGAATTGTTATTTGCTTTCAGCTGTTAGTTAGATTGTATTCTATTTTGTTTTCTGCTTTTTGTTAACACCCTTGCTGCCACAGATGTTCTGCCTTGGAGAACCCAACAAGGCATGCAGAGCGGTCTCCATTTTTCTCACCTGGTGACAGATTGGCCGCGAACACCCATGGGAAGACATCCCATACCTATTACATAAGCCCCAGAAAACCCAAAACGCCCTAAAAAAGGGTTGAGATCCCATGATTGCCACTTCGTCTTGTGCTCTGCCTTCAATAACCTGTCGATGTCCCAAAACTAGGTCAAACATGACCAAGAATCCTCAAAACTTGGTCAAGGGCCAACAAAAATTCATATAGAACCTCCATATATTGATATCCCTCATTAATATGTTTCCAATGATAGGTGGCACACCATGTGGTTCCTCATGGTTGAGGAGATATGCAATCTTGAACATGACCATGTGAATTAGAAACAAGAAGTTACAAGTTCGCCCTAAAATTAAAGACGAAAATTATTTCAAAATAAGAAGTGATAGGTCATATATGAAGTCAAGAAAAAGAAGTAATTAGAAGGGTATAAATACACATGGAACACCCTATCATTTTAATTATTTAAGAACACGAGTTTTGGTAACGAAGTTGTACGGAGGAAGCTACCCTCGGAGATGCAGGAGCAAGTAAGGTCGGAGTTGGAGGAGTGAGGAGGGTTTCTAAAAACCCCTATCTAAGGAGTCCTTCCCTGGTTGAGTATATATTGTCCCGCAAGGCCCTCGTGGGTTGTCTTAACCTTGTCATGCGAGTCCCACTAGTTTCTCGGTTCTGTTAACCAAGGATCTTTGATATTGAAAATTTTGGCACATGATTTAAGGATTTTTCTTGGAAAAAGTTTTATGTAGATATTGTACTCAGTCTGATGGTGATGGTTTGATAAGTTGATTCTTTTATATACCTATTCAAGGGTGGAAGTAAGGGGCAAGGAAAGGGGGTTGTAGCCTCCTTTTAGTTGGATCCGGAGAATACAGGGAGTTGGAGCTTCCTTCAGGCTAGAGCCTGTAAACTAGGGTTTTGGAGCCTCCTTCCAGTTGGATCTAGAGAATTTGGAAGTTGTAGTGTCCTTTTAAATATTTTATATAAGAAAAACATTATGTGGATTTCCACATATATCTATTGTGCACTGTGTGTTTCTTCTACTTCTATTTATTGTATATTGGATACATTTTTTATTGAAAGTAAAATTTGTAAAAAGAATTAAATTTTACTTGATATTGATTCAAACCCCCTCTTAGTATCAACAATTAGTATCAGAGTAGGTTACCTTCAACACATTTTAATCACTAGAAGGAAGATCGTGAGAAAAAATGGAAGGCCAAGGCCACATTCCAAATGGGATTCCACCATTTGATGGAAACAATTATTCATAGTGCAGAAACAAAATACAAACTTCCTTGACATATTTAGGAGTGGACATTTGGATCTTAGTTTTCAATGGCTATAAATTTCCAAAAACCAGTCACACCGATCCATATGAGAAAAATTTAATGAGATACAATGCAAAGGTGAGGCATGTTATCCTAGGTGGATTGACACAAACTATTTCTAGCAAGGTAATGAGCTTCAACAAAGCTAAAGAGGTATGGGAAAAACTTAAAAATATTTATGAAGGTGACCCTAAAGTCAAGCAGGTCAAGCTTCAACGACACATAGCATAATTTGAAAATATTAAAATGGATGAAAAGGAATATATTGCAACCTATTTACTTAGAGTATATGAAGTTGTCATTGCTATAAGAGGACTAGGAGAATAATTCAATGAATCCTTGGTTGTACATGAAAGTTTTGAGATCACTTCCTATGAGATATGATGCCAAAGTATCAAAAATTGAAGAAAATAGGGACTTGACTAAAATGAAAATGGATGAATCGCATGTGTCCCTCATAGCATATGAAATGAGAACATGTACAAAAAATGAATAGTCAAACAAAGAAGCATCCTTTAAAGCTATGAAGAAAACAAAATACAAGAAACACAAGGAAGAAGAAATATTGGGCTATGATTCAAATTAAGAAGAATCACATTTTGTAAGAAATCTCAAGAGGCGAACCAAAAACTAAAAAGGTAAGTTACCTTTTAAATGCTTCTATTGTGGTGGAGTAGGACACTATGCTAAGAATTGTCCTTTTGAAGAAAATAAAAGCTTCAACAAGAAAAAGAGCCTCTACTCCAAGGAGGACTATAGTTCTTCAGATGAAAGCATTGGAGAAGAAAGGGATGTAAGAAAAGTTCTCTTCATAACTCAAGAAACTCAAAATGATGATCACAAAAAAATTTAAATAGAAGAAATCAATTCTGAAGAACAGTTTGATGAAGGAAAAAGCTTTGACTCTTTCTCAGGTGGCAAAGACAACATAGAAATTGAACAAGAAGATGATGAGAATATTGAAAAATTGACTCATGTTGAAGAAGAAAATAGAAAGATCACAAACAAAAATAGAGAGTTGAGAAATGAATTGGAAAATTGTGAAGAAGAGAATCATAAGCTTGAAAAGACAATTAACAAATTGAAGGAGAAATTATAAGATTATGATAAATTAAAAGAAGAATTGGATCACACAAGAAAAGAGCTAATGTTGACGATGGAAAAGTTGGAAAATTTTGGGAAATGTACTGAAAATCTAGATGAAATTCTTAGCAATCACAGATCACCTACTGATAAGACAAGACTTGGATATGATAACAATTCAGAGATAGAAAATACAAATAAAGATGACAAGAAATATGAAGGAAATTATAGAAGCTATGAAAACGTCTTAAGAAGTGGAATCAACAATCAAGAAGAAATTGAATAACAACAACAACATGACAAAAGATCAGAATTCAGAATGAGTGATATATCAAGAAGGTCCTTTCCTACTAGGTATGAGAACCATCAAGAGGGCGTTGAATAAAATCAGGAACGTAACACCTCCAATTGGAACAGAAGATATTAATTTAGAAGGCAGGAAACACTAAGAAGACCACTTCCTACCAGGTATGAGAGTATTTTTCTTGGTCACTTCTATACTTACAGAAACTTTGGACACAAAGAAATCACTGCAAAATCAATGCAAAAAACAACTATATGAGAAATAGAAAATATTATGGATTTTCGAGGGATGATCATGTAAACAATAGATTTGGAAATGCTTATGGATTTGTAAACAAAAATTACAATCCATTTGAACCATTGATGGATCAAAATATTGTATGCTACAAATGCAATAATCTTGATCACAAAGCGCGAGATTGCACATATATGAAAGAAGATGCTCCTATCATAAAGCTAGCTATAGTATGGAGAAGGAAAGAAAATCCAAACAAGGAAGATTGTTGAATAGCATTGATTGTTGAAGAGAAATAATATGAATGGTATATAGACAATGGGTGCTCAACACAAATGACTGGGGACCAAAACAAATTCATCATCTTGAATAAAAAGGGTGGCAATGTTGCATTTGGAGATGACTCCTTTTTCAAAATACTTAGGAAAGTTGTAGTAAATCTTGGAAGTGAAAATGTAAAAGAAGAAAATGTCCTATTGGTTAAAGATGTGAAGCATAATCTCCTCAGTGTCAGTAAAATATGTGATCGAGGATACACTCTTAAGTTTAATTCTCGAAAATGTGAAATCAAAGAAGAAGACTTAGAAGATTGGTTGCAACAACAACAAGAAGACCAAATAACATATGCATCCTATACAAAGAGAAGAGAAATAAAATTGAAGTCACACAAAAGAGCTCCAAGGACCATAACAAATAAATAAAGGATAAGAAGACATAAAATGAAGAAGAAGTATTATTGAGTGCCCTATAGTCAGGGGAGCAGCCCCAAAGTAAAGAGTTTCCCTTTACCATTGATGTCAAAGGGAGAGAGAAAGATCAGGAGAATGATGACAGGGGAAAAGTAGGATCATAGGGGGATCATAAGTGTTTCCATTAATGACAAAGGGGGAGATTATTGGAAAAATGGTTTTCATTGATTGCAACCCTAGAAGAAGTTCAAAATCCCTATTGATTGGTTTAATAAAAATATCATGAAGAACATTGCAAATGCATATAGAACCTCCATGGATTGATATCCATCATGAAGCTATTCCCAATTATAGGTGGCACACCATGTGGTTCCTCATAGTTTATGAGATATTCCCTCTTGAAGATGACTATGTAAATTAAAAACAAGAAGTTACAAGTTGGCCCTAAAATTAAAGATGAAAAGTGTTGCAAAATAAGAAGTGATAGGTCATATATAAAGTCAAGAAAAGGAAGTGATTAGAAGGGTATAAATACACATGGAAGACCCTCTCATTTAAATTATCTAAGCACACAATTTTTGGTATCAAAGTTGTACGAAGGAAGTCGCACTTAAAGATGTAGGAGCGAGGAAGGTCGGAGTTGCATGAGTGAGGAGGGTTTCTAAAAACCCCTATCTGAGCAGGCTCTCGCTGATTGAGTATATAGTGTCCCACGAAGCCCTCACAGGTGGTATTAACCTCATCACGCAAGGACCCATTAGTTGTCCAGTTTTGTCAAGTGAGGATCTATGATATTGCATATTTTGGCACATGATTTGAGGCTTGTTCTTGGCACAGGTTTTATGTATTATTTGTACTCAGTTTGATGGAGATGATTTGATAAGTTGATTATTTTATATACCTATTCAAGGGTGGAAGGAAGGGTTAATGAAATGAGTTTGTATCCTCCTTCTAGTTGGAGCCAGAGAATACAGGGAGTTGGAGCTTCCTTCAGGTTGGAGCCTCCTTCCAATTGGAGCTAGAGAATTTGGAAGTTGTAGCTTCCTTTGAAATATTTTATATAAGAAAAAAATTCTATGTATTTCCACATATATCTATTTTTCATGGTGAATTTCTTCTACTGCTCTTTATTTTATATTGGATACATTGTTTGATTGAAATTAAAAGTTGTAAAAAGAGTTAAATTGTACTTGATAATGATTCACCCCTCCTCTCAATATCAACAACTTCATTCCACAAACAATCCTTCAAACCATAGTCTCATGTAGCCTTCATGCCCTAAAGAGTCTCATAACATCATTCCCATAATATAATCCATGGTGGAAACATCATAACCTCATATCATCGCACATTGCAACATCACAACCTTAAAATAGCACACACGACAACATCACATAACTTCATTCCTTCATAGTGCACCTTGAGAACAAGAAAGACCCAAAGAAAATCCCTTAGACTTCTCTTGCACACATTTATATCCCAAAAATACACCCCATCTCCTTTACCTCACCTCAAATCACTTTTTTGCAGCTCAGACTTGATCTCTTGTTTGATTGAAAACCAAATGCACACATCTCTTCAATATTTATAGTAATTTTTTCCCCTCTTTCAAGGTCGACCTATAAAGACTACATGAGTCGACCTCAATTTTCTGGTTGAGTTGTTGGATAAAAAAATTCATATCTCCTCATTCCTATGGAGTGAGATGAAATTTCATATACCATTGGAAATGTCTCTCAATAATATTTCCAACCATATAACTTGTTCTCTCATTTCAGCTAGGTATATAGGGTAAAAATTCCTTCAAATATAGGGTATCCAAACTAATCATCAAAATTCCAAAAATAATACTTTCAGCAATATCCATATTGAAATATTTATCTTGGACATCTTGTAGGCTTGTGATATTTATCTTGGACATCTATAGGCTCCCCCTAACCTTGAAATCAATGAAAAAAATATTTTTAACAAATGCAACTAACAACTAGCCTATGTGTGATATGGTTTTACAAATTATTTCCTTATCGAGCTCATGGAATGAGGTAGTTAATACTCATTTTTTCATTTCAATTAGTGTGTGTGCACAGTTGCCAAATATTCATGTATATTTCAACCCTTTACCAAATTCTGGGCATACATCACCCTAGTATATATCCTTAGGGTTTACAAAAAATTCACAGTCTTGTAACTTTTAAATTACCAACACCATACATGGATTTTTCTTTCTAGGGCATGAATTTTTCATCATGCCATGTTTTCATTCATTTTTATACATTTTTCCCTTTATAATTGTTTTTGCATTTACAAGGAAACGTTTATCCTTTATGCACAATAGATGGTTTTTAGTTTCAAAATACACAACTAAAGTATGAATAGATGTAAAATGTTAAAATACAATCTCCACAATTTGAACCACTCAATTTGGAGGTCGTATGAGTCTTAGGCATGCATTTTATAGTAAGAAGGTTTTTCCCTCCGTTTTACAAAAATTCTTGAATCTTGGTTCAAGGTAGAAGTCCTTAGTCATTTTAAAATGCACTTTCAGATTCGATATATATATATATCTCTTATATATATATATATATATATATATATATATATATATATATAATGTTATTAACTTCACCTCAAAACTTAGATCACTAAATTTAGACTATATATAGAAACATGTGCATGAATTTCCATTGGGTCACTTTCGCTATATAGAAGCATGTGCATGAATTTCCATTAGGTCACTTTCTACTTTTTGGTTTCTCAATTTACCAAGTAGACTTTGCTTCTTTTACACAACATTGTTGGGTCGTTTTCACACTTGCGCATGTCCTTCCTCACGCTGGGGGATTTGGACCTAGGGTTTTTCTAGAGTGGACCAACAAAAACCCCAAAGCATCAACATATCAATCCTCGATCGAAGGAGGATAGCTAAACATAAAACTATCCATCTAGACTAGCAAGCATGTGATTCATATCCGACAACTCATGAGGACTGGGAATTAAACCTATACACACACATATGTCAATAACACATGATAAACACAAGGTAAATCAAAATTGTCACATCATTACTATTCCTTTCATTCCATTCAACACAAAAATACAATATACATCAAAAAAACCATGTTCAACAACAACAGAGCTTCATTTCTTCTTTATATAGATCCTTAGAAATATAGAAAAATATGCAATGTGCAACCTCTTCACACTACAGACCTATGACAAAATCAGGTGTATATTCAAAGACATTACAATATTATAACAGGCTCAGAGTGACCTCGACATCAGTAACTCTATGTATTGTGCAATACTCTCTAGCTCTATTCAACACCTTATAACTCTATCTCTTTTGTCGTTGCTTCCTTCTATATCTTTCTTCTACTTAGGAGATCTATCTCTCCTTTCTCTTCTCCACTCACTCCCACCACTATTACTTGTCTCGTTCTCAAGCTAACTACTTCAAGTAATCATCGTTGCAATAGATGGTATAGTGCCTTTGGTTTCTTCCACGAACTGCTTATATTGGCCCTTAGGCTCAACAAAGTATCCCTAAATATCTTGAGTAAGCTTAATAGTTGCATCGAGCTCAGTTTTCATGATATGAGGTGTTGACAGGTTCATTGTGTTGATGTTCTCAATAAGAGACCCGACAACAACCTGTACATCTGAAAGATTTGTAAATAAATTCAAATCATTATCGATAGTAGATGTGATGACCTGGGAGATGATCTATTTTTCGAGTCGTGCGGTCGTGATGTCTTTTTTTTTGCTACAATTTCCAACATTACAGCAGCACGCTCTTTAGGTGGAAAAGAAGTTAGGCCTCTCTTTTGTTGTGCAATCTCTAATTATTTTGTGTAAACCTAACCTTCGATTGCATATGCTTCTAGGGGAGTTTGGAGATGGGTCCACAGAGCGAATATGCATTCGATCGTTTGGGATAATGTGTCCACTCATTGTTGGCTATAGCATAGAGATTCTTGGTCCAACTACATATTTTTCTGGAACTTAGTAATGACAAGATTTTTTGTATGTATTGGTTGATGAAGGGAGACAAGTTGTGCCTCTAGATTATGCAAGCGAGATTTTACAACCGAGAGTTTAAATCATGGGAGGATGTCGTGCCCTTGTGAATAAGTAGTGGTAATATTGGAAAATAAACTTTCTACAACACCCACAAGATCAATAAATGTTTTATTGAACTCTATGTGTTGATCCTAGGCAATGACATGTGCTACTTTTTAAGTTTCATACCTCCTTTTCAATTCTTGATGATATTGAATCTCCTTCTGGTAGTGATCAAGCATTTGATTGTGCACAACAACACCTTGGAAACAAAACCATTTGTTGGGACGTTTTCAAACTTGTGCACATCTGTCCTCATGATGGGGGATTTAGACCCAGGGTTCATCTAGATTCAACCAACAAAAACCCCAAAGAATCATCATATCAATCCTCGACCGAGGTCGAATAAGGTCTCGCTCGATGTGAAAACAGGATCACAGAGACCATAAGGTCTAGTGACAGGGAGGAGAGATAAACATACAACTATCCATCTATACTGACAAGCATGTGATTCATATCCAATAACTCATGAGGACTGGGAATTAAAACTATACACACTTGTATCTCAATAACACATGATAAACACAGGGTAAATCAAAATTGTCGCAACATTACTATTCCTTTCATTCCATTCAACACAAGCATACAATATACATCAAAGAAACCATTTTCAACAACAAAAAAGATTCATTTCTTCTTTATATAGCTCGTAAATACAAAATAGTGTGTAATGAGCAACCTTTCACACTACAGACCTATGACAGACTCAAGTGTATATTCAAAGGAATTACAATACCACAACAGGTTAAGAGTGATCTATACATCAATAACTCTATGTATTGTGCAATACTATCTAGCTCTATTCAACACCATCCATATCTATCTATGTTGTTGCTACTTCCTTTTATATTTTTCTTCTTCTCGGGACCTCTATTTCTCCTTACTCTACTCCACTCACTCTATTGATAAATTACCTCGCACAATTCTAACACCTTCGAACGCTCCAAATAGGATTTCCACATCAAGGCAATATTAACTTCCTAGCCAGATCAACCTATGGCTCTCCCACGTCCCCTCATGCTACTAGTAGTAATCATTCAAGAGGATTTCTCTATGATTCATTTCTTGATTCTAGAAGACATCTTATTGGTTTCTGATCCAACTAACAAAAATCAGACTAGTACGCACTTGATAGACTTTAATTTGGGTGCACTACGTCAAAAATCGGTTCAAAACTCACTTATAGTCATTCGGTGTGAAAAACTTGGAATTAGCATGCACAAATTCGTTTTTGTGCGCACACGAAATAAACCCAAAACTTTGGGTTCCAACAAGAAGTCACTTTTATGTTTTCAAATAAAAATCTAAATATGTAGACAGATGTAAAATTATCTAGGACACCCTCAGAAAATTGAATCACTCTAATTGCAAGTGTGTTAAGACTTGCGCATGCATTTTTGTGAAGCCTCGGGTGCATTTCTGCTCAAGGGCAGAAATTACAGCTTAAAAGAAAAACATGTATTTCTTAAGTGTGAGTGTGCATTTTTGTAACATCCCCGGCCCTCCAAAGACCAGGAAATGCTAACAACACAACCTTAACTTAGCCTTTAAAGATCTGATACCATTTTGTAACATCCCCAACCATCAACCGGCCTGGGCAATGCCACTACTCTTGTAGCTATACTGCTCTATTCTAATGTGTGACAGCTCCAGCCTTAAACTACTGGGCTCTACCACATAGAGATAATTGCGGAAAAACATACACATCCATATAAACATAGAATGACTATTCTACATATATACAACATAATAATGAGGAAATAGTAGTAAGCCTGCACATGCAACATATACAACATATATAGGCAATACTCATCAATTACAACATATGTACCATTACACAGCATATAAATGAACAAAAAAGTGGTACTTATTTGTTATTAGAAGACCACCAGCTACATGTAGACCTTCCATGAAACTCCCAGTCATATACCACTCTACTCATCATGCTCAACAGTGGGTCACCCTCGAGTTGGGACTAAGCTCCACCCAGGGAAAGGGAATCCTAGACTAGGTTGAGGTTATAGGAACACTGCACAGTGCAACTAGAAGGGTTCTCTCCAAGATCCTTCTTACGCCCACTACTCATGGACTCTCATTCCCCACATGCCTGTCCCACCCCAGGAATATACACCTTCACTGTCACACTGGATAGTTCTTCGGCTACTAAACCTCCCTTGCATTGGGCTTCAACAACATGCCAAAATGGAATTCGAAGAGCTTCGTAACTGGTGTTGGACTCTCTCTAGAAGAAAACCACTTCCCAACAAACTCTCTCACTTGGGATAATTTCTCAAAGGCTTGACAACCTGCCTCTTTAGCCACAACCACCTCCCTCACCTGGAGAGAGTGTTGCACACAGGACTAAAAACCTACTTCTTCAACTCTGTTCTCGCACAAGGAGGAAAATAGCAAGGCTCAACAGGGAATAGATGGCGGAAGCAAGACACACTCAACCAAGGAACTACATGGTCACAACAACCCAAAGTTTTAACACACACGACATAGACAATTACGGGATGTTTAGGCTTCACAATAGACAGCCACACAAAAATGGCTCAGGTACTAACTCAGCTCTACACTGGTGGATAGATTGGATTCATGAACTCACAGGTCATCTTTCTCCTCCCAACCAGTTCTCTCAATGGTGTATAGGTATGTAAAGGACAAATGTCTAAGGTTTTCGAGTTTCAGACAGAGGATGGAAGTATAGAATCCAACCACCTTCCCGAATGGTTTTCTCAACTACGCGTGGGTATGCAGAAGGCACACACAGATGCAAAATGAGTTCAGACGGGCATCCCAAAAAACTCATGTAGAGGATGGAAGAATGGATGCACAAACCCCCCCAACACGATTGACTCATGGGTTGCGAGTTCCAGAGCTATGTGAGGGTGCAGAGGTTGAAGACTGACATCTCAGGTTCAGACTAAGGATGGGAATGAATGGAAGAACTCCCAAAATAGTTTGACTCTTGGGTTTTAACTACATGAGCTTAGGTCGACACTTGTCTCCTTGGATCTGCATGCACTGCATTTTGCATACGTTCCTTTCCCTGTAACTTAGGACAACACTTGGTCAATTGACCACCTTAGCCTTTAGGAAATAATAATAAATTATTATCCCCTTTAGAGGTAATCCTCCTAGCTTATCCCCTAGGCCCACACACTTAGCCTCCTCCCTTACCCAACCTTGTGGAATCTTAGTCTGCCATCACTCTTTCTTTGCGGTCAGTCTGCATGCAGTGATTTTTATATTTTATTAATGATATGCATAGTTACATATACAAAATCAGGCTCCTATCCTTTAACACCTAGGCTCTCCAGCCTAGTAAACACATAAGCCCACCAGCTTATCAACACTAGGCTCACCATCCTACAAAACATGCTTACAATTTATAAATACAACTGGGGCTCGTCCTTGGGGATATTACAATCCCCTCCCCTTATTTTTGCATTTTCCTCAGTGCAACTCTTTACACAGCATCATCAAGATTTCCAAAATCTTCAAAAGTATGTGGGTATTCTGCCCGCATAGCATCCTCATTCTCCCATGTCGCATCCTCAGGACCGTACCAGGTCCACTGGACCTTTACAAGCCCTATGGATTGATTCCAGAGATGCTTTCTTTTCTGGTCCAATATGTGCACCTGGTGCACTTTCAAGACACCTTCTTGCTCCACTTGAATCATATTCCGATCGATTACATGATTAGGATCAGGTATATATATTTCTTAAGCAATGAAATATGAAACACATTATGTACTGTCATGGATGCAGGAAATGCAAGTTTATATGCAATATATATGTCTGTGTGTGTGTGTGTGTGTGTGTGTGTACAGACAATTTTAATAACATTATAATTTGTATACAAGATACACAACATACAATAAATAGAGAATTGTACTTATATTTTGATTGAGAAGACTTCCATATGAACATTGTCTAGGCCAAGGTACCAAACCTTAGTAGCACTCCAACCAACCAAACCTCAATAGCACCCCAACCAATAGTCTCCCATTCCCCACATGCATGTCCCACCCCATGAGTGTACACCTTCACTGTTACACAATCCATCAATTGTTACACCTCCCTTTCCTTGGGCTTCAGCAACAGGCTGGACTGGAAGTCTTAGAGCACTGTGGCTCCCAGAGTTCCAACTGCCCTCAGATATTTCCAATCAACATCTTCCCCAAGCTACTCTTTGTAGTCCATATTCTAAATTTAATCAACATCATCTCATCTGCATCACCCACATGCAGTTATCATGAGAAAACATAAAAGAATTCATGCGGCAGGTTCACCCTAGTGGGGTCGTCGCCAGGTGCACAGCAGCAATCTGGATAATTCTGATATTTGATGCACCTTCAGAATCAGTTAATCATTGTCATTCAATCCCGGGGAAAATATTCAACTTCGTCCTCGAAAATGGCGTCAGAAGTCACTCCTGGATTGCAGCAAGAGCAGAGCCCGACACCCATCAGTTTAATGTCATGTTTTGTTTAATGGGGTGATCAAATGGAGGTTAACTCAAGACGATGTGGCTCTAACTCCGAAACTAGACCAGGCATGCATGGGAAAATGAGGTCTTAGATAACTCCAGACAGTGAGTTGTAATAAGGGCGAGTAGAGGGAAGACTTGTATCAGAAAGATGCAAGGGTATGTCGTAAACATCAGGTTTCTAACAGACTGTAGAGGATAACATATAAATGCAATATCTTCTTACATTCAAATGCAGAAAACTGGAGAATACAACAATGCAACAATAAATCCTTTATCATAACATAATTGCAACCATTCGCACGAATCAATCGATCACGAACTCTCTCAGTATGAGATGAAAACCAGATGGAGTGAGAAGATTGTATGTCATTAAACAATAAATCTTACATACCAATACATAACCAGAGAACTAGAGTGTGTTAAAACTTTACAATTGGGAGCTGTGCTCTACCATCGATACCTACAAAATACAAAAGACTGAGTTTATATACTCAGGAAAATTGACCTCACAGAGGCGTGCCCAGTCATTCAAGGCTTATATGTAGTTTATATACAAAGAAGTGCTCGGCTAGCATGCGCAGACTTCTTTGTTGAGTCGACGACTTCGGCATGGCTTCGTTGAGAGAATTGATACACAGGACCTCTGCGAGCAGGCGGCTCGCCAGATCTTCCATTCCCCTCATTTAATGAACGAAAGGAGGTTTCAACCACTTGCTCCTGCCTTAATTTACTTCAACACCAGAAACAGTATTAAGGTCGGGTCGGATGGTGCCTGGAGATCATGATGATCCCCTCTGCAACTGAACTCAGCACCTTTGGCCTTCTCTACGCAGCTTCTTCCTCTCCCCAAGTGACCATGGGTTGTGACCATCTTCTTTCGGCGTTCGCTAATATGAAAGGGCTAACCTTTGCTGATTGAAATCGCGATGAGCGATATGCTGAGATGGCCCAATCTGGCACCACGCATCCCTCTAGATCTGATGGCTCTTAACTATCCCGATGATACCATGGGCCCCGGTCCGGGATTCTCTCGGCACCTCATGCATCAAAAAATAACGGAGCTGCTTTTTGCGTGTTGGAGTCACGATGGGAGAAGCGCCAAGATGGCTCTATTTGCTGCCAGGTGTCCCCTCTGGATGGACGGCTGAAAACACTTTATGATACCACGGGCCCCACCTTCTACGCTTTCGATGCTATCGAGGTTCAGGGTTTCACGATGTTGAACAACATGAAACTCTCGCCCTACTAACTCCCGACCGTCGAAACGCTGACGTGGCCAGATCTTTCGACACGCATCCTTAGGATGAACGGACGAGGGGGCATTCGATATTTACAAGGGAGCCGCCCTCGTTTGCAGGCTCGCTTGATATGACCCAAGGCTGAGACCATGGGTTCGACGCCAAAGGCGCTTTCAGCGTTTCGTTGATCGGTACTTCCAAGTGCAATGAGCTAAGGGCTCCCTGTTTCCCGAAACCTCGATCCGCGATATGTCGACAGGCTACCACCTGTCCCAGTTAGATTGGATGATCCAAACCTGCTGATTGAAATAGGAGAGTTGTCCTTTGCGCTAAACATTGGGCAATTTGGTAGCTCCGAAAACCCAGTGACCATCGATCTGTTTTGTAAAATAGATCTTGGATGCTGCCGATGACATTTTTCCCGCTCGCTTGACCTGCTACTTGGAAAAACAAGGATTCCCCATGCTGCGCTTGGGCATTTCGTGTGCAATCTATAGCCCTGGGTGCTTCTGTGCCAAATGACAAAAATAATCACTAACAAGTTGGATACCATATGATAATTGAAATTGTTGGCTGACATGAAGATCTCATCGTTCGCAAAGCCACCCAATGTTGTATGGCTGCGGGTGTTGTGTTGTCGACAATCCCAATTGCTTAACGACCTCTGCTAAGATGAGGTTCTTCTGGCTTCCACTATCAACAATAAAATGCAGTGAGGCCCCCTTCACCCACCTCTGTGAATGAAAAAGGTGCTCCCCCTCTTCAGGATCTGTTGGTTCTTCTAGTTTAATTGTTGCGGTCGTGACAATAGCAGTGGGCTCTGCATCAATGATCTGTCCTTTACCAGTATTTTCAGAATCAAATTATGAATCAGGGTTCGGCTCCTTGCCTTTGATTTTGGCCACCAATGACTGTTTTGAGCGACATGCATCGGTGTTGTGCCAGGGGATTTTGTGGAAATTGCACCATTCTCTGGTGTCCTTCTTTGTCTTCTCGTGACCCTTCTTTTCATGTTGCTTGGACTGGTTTTTGGGAGACTGTTTGTTAGGGACATCTTTGTCATACATTGGTTGTTGTGGATTTGCAGAACTAAAATCCCATTTTTTCTGGTGCTTAAATTTCTGCTCGATTTTAACAGCATATTGATAGGCAGCACCGAGTGATGAGATGTCTAGAAAATCCATTTCATTTTAGATGTATCTGTGTAGAGCCCCATGGTATTTCAAAACCAAATGTCATTCAGATTCTTTGATACCCATCTTGGTGCGCAAGGTATGGAAGGTATTGGTGAACTCTGGAACTGCTTGTCCCCTCTCTTGCCACAGTGTGGTCCATCTCATGTATTGGTCCTCACAGTTGCCAATAGGGTAATATTGTTTCTTTACCACATCCACAAAAAATTCTCAAGTGGGATTGGCCCCATATATTTTAAACTCCTCTATGGAACTCTTCTCCCAATAAGTTTCCCACCAATGTTTGACATGGGGGAGAGCTTTAAGGAGTGCGAAGGTGATCTTTTCTTTGTTGGAAAATTTGTGAACAGAGAAATAACCTTTTAGCAGATTTAACCATTTGTCTAGGGCATCTGCATCTATGAAAGATACCAGATATATAAAATATGCAGAACAGAAACAAAATGCTAGAAATGATAGAATAACAGTAAAATATCCAGCATAATCTTCACAATACACAGAAATGATATACGAAATAGCAACAGAAATAGCACTTTGAATCAGATAG
>SNQJ01S0021382.1:39169-58085 GCA_010110895.2 Picea sitchensis | reverse complement strand
ATGTGATTAACCTCACCTCAAAACTTAGATCACTAAATTTGGAGCTATATAGAAGCATGTGCATAAATTTCCATTAGGTCACTTTCTACTTTTTGGTTTCTCAATTTACCAGGTAGACTTTGCTTCTTTTACACAACAATTTGGGTCGTTTTCACACTTGCACATTTCCTTCCTCACGCTGGGGGATTTGGACCTAGGGTTTTTCCATAGTGGACCAACAAAACCCCCAAAGCATCAACATATCAATCCTCGATCGAAGGAGGATAGCTAAACATAAAACTATCCATCTAGACTAGCAAGCATGTGATTCATATCCGACAACTCATGAGGACTGGGAATTAAACCTATACACACACATATGTCAATAACACATGATAAACACAAGGTAAATCAAAATTGTCACATCATTACTATTCCTTTCATTCCATTCAACACAAAAATACAATATACATCAAAAAAACCATGTTCAACAACAACAAAGCTTCATTTTTTCTTTATATAGATCCTTAGAAATACAGAAAAATATGCAATGTGCAACCTCTTCAAACTACAGACCTATGATAGAGTTAGGTGTATATTCAAAGGCATTACAGTATTAAAACAGGCTCAGAGTGACCTCGACATCAGTAATTCTATGTATTGTGAAATACTCTCTAGCTCTATTCAACACCTTATAACTCAATCTCTTTTTCTGTTGCTTCCTTCTATATCTTTCTTCTACTTAGGAGATCTATCTCTCCTTTCTCTTCTCCACTCACTCCCACCACTATTATTTGTCTCGTTCTCAAGCTAACTACTTCAAGTAATCATCGTTGCAATAGATGGTATAGTGCCTTTGGTTTCTTCCATGAACTCCTTATATTGGCCCTTGGGCTCAACAAAGTATCCCTAAATATCTTGAGTAAGCTTAATAGTTGCATCGAGCTCACTTGTCATGATATGAGGTGTTGACAAGTTCATTGTGTTGATGTTCTCAATAAGAGACCCGACAAAAACCTGTACATCTGAAAGATTTGTAAATAAATTCAAACCATTATCGATAGTAGATGTGATGACCTGGGAGATGATCTGTTTTTTGAGTCGTGCGGTCGTGATGTCTTTTTTTTTTGCTACAATTTCCAACATTGCAGCAGCGTGCTCTTTAGGTGGAAAATAAGTTAGGCCTCTCTTTTGTTGTGCAATCTCTAATTATTTTGTGTAAACCTAACCTTTGATTGCATATGCTTCTAGGGGAGTTTGGAGATGGATCCACAGAGCGAATTTGCATTCGATCGTTTGTGATAATGCGTCCACTCATTGTTGGCTATTGCATAGAGATTCTTGGTCCAACTACATATTTTCTGGAACTTAGTAATGAAAATATATTTTGTGTGTATTGGTTGATGAAGTGAGACAAGTTGTGCCTCTAGATTATGCAAGCGAGATTTTACAACCAAGAGTTTAAATCATGGGAGGATGTCGTGCCCTTGCGAATAAGTAGTGGTAATATTGGAAAATAAACTTTCTACAACACCCACAAGATCAGTAAATGTTTTATTGAACTCTATGTGTTGATCCTAGGCAATGACATTTGCTACTTTTTCAGTTTCATACCTCCTTTGCAATTCTTGATGATATTGAATCTCCTTCTGGTAGTGATCAAGCGTTTGATTGTGCGCAACAACACCTTGGAAAAAAAACGATTTGTTGGGACATTTTCAAACTTGTGCACATCTGTCCTCATGATAGGGGATTTAGACCCAGGGTTCATCTAGATTCAACCAACAAAAACCCCAAAGCATCATCACATCAATCCTCGATCAAGGTTGAATAAGGTCTCACTCGATATGAAAACAGGATCACAGAGACCATAAGGTCTAGTGACAGGGAAGAGAGATAAACATACAACTATCCATCTATATTGACAGGCATGTGATTCATATCCAATAACTCATGAGGAATGGGAATTAAAACTATACACACTTGTATCTCAATAACACATGATAAACACAGGGTAAATCAAAGTTGTTGCAACATTACTATTCCTTTCATTCCATTCAACACAAACATACAATATACATCAAAGAAACCATTTTCAACAACAACAAAAGCTTCATTTCTTATTTATATAGCTCCTTGTAAATACAAAATAGTGTGTAATGAGCAACCTTTCAGACTACATACCTATGACAAACTCAAGTGTATATTGAAAGGAATTACAATACTACAACAGGTTAAGAGTGAGCTATACATCAATAACTCTATGTATTGTGCAATACTATCTAGCTCTATTCAACACCATCCATATCTATCTATGTCGTTGCTACTTCCTTTTATATTTTTCTTCTTCTCAAGAGCTCTATCTCTCCTTACTCTACCATTAATTTCTTGATTCTAGAAGACATCTTATTGGTTTCTGATCCAATTGACAAAAATCAGACTAGTACGCACTCGGTAGACTTTAATTTGGGTGCACTATGTCAAAACTCGGTCCAACTCTCACTTCTAGTCATTCGGCGTGAAAAACTTGGAATTAACATGCACAAATATGTTTTTGCGTGCACACGAAATAACCCCAAAACTTTGGGTTCCAACAAGAAGCCACTTTTATGTTTTCAAATAAAAATCTAAATATGTAGACAGATGTAAAATTATCTAGGACACCCTCAGAAAATTGAATCACTCTAATTGTAAGTGTGTTAAGACTTGCACGTGCATTTTTGTGAAGCCTGGGGTGCATTTCTGCTCAAGGGAAGAAATTACAGCTTAAAAGAAAAACATGTATTTCTTAAGTGTGAGTGTGCATTTTTGTAACATCCTCGGATCTCCAAAGACCAGGAAATGCTAACAACACAACCTTAACTTAGCCTTTAAAGATCTGATACCATTTTGTAACATCCCCAACCATCAACCAACCTAGGCAATGCCACTACTCTTGTAGCTATACTGCTCTATTCTGATCTGCAACAGCTCCAGCCTTAAACTACTGGGCTCTACCACACAGAGATACTTGTGTAAAAACATACACATCCATATAAACATAGAATGACTATTCTACATATATACAACATAATAACGAGGAAATAGTAGTAAGCCTGCACATGTAGCATATACAACATATACAGGCAATATTCATCAATTACAACATATGTACCATTACATAGCATATAAATGAACATAAAAGTGGTACTTATTTGTTATTAGAATACCACCAACTATGTGCAGACCTTCCACGAAACTCCCAGTCATATACCACGTTGCTCATCATGCTTAGCAGTGGGTCACCCTCAAGTTGGGACTAAGCTCCACCCAGGGAAAGGGAATCCTAGACTAGGTTGAGGTTACAGGAACACTGCACAGTGCAACTAGAAGGGTTCTCTCCAAGATCCTTCTTATGCCCACTACTCATGGACTCTCATTCCCCACATGCCTGTCCCACCATAGGAGTATACACCTTCACTGTCACACCAGACAGTTCTTTGACTACTGAACCTCCCTTGCATTGGGCTTCAACAACATGCTGAAATGGAATTCTAAGAGCTTTGTAGCTGGTGTTGGACTCTCTCTAGAAGAAAACCCCTTCCCAACAAACTCTCTCACTTGGGATAATTGCTCAGAGGCCTGACAACCTGCCTCTTCAGCCACAACCACCTCCCTCACCTGGAGAGAGTGTTGCACACAGGACTAAAAACCTACTTCTTCAACTCTGTTCCCACACAAGGAGGAAAATAGCAAGGCCCAGCAGGGAATAGATGGTGGAAGAAAGCCACACTCAACCAAGAAACTGCATTGTCACAACAACCCACAGTTTTAACACACACAGCATAGACAATTATGGGATGTTCAGGCTTAACAGCAGAAAGCCACACAAAAATGGCTTAGGTTCTAACTCATCTTTGCAATGGCAGATAGGTTGGGTTCACGGACTCATAGGTCAGCTTTATCCTCCCGACCAGTTCTCTCAATGGTGTATAGGTATGTTTTTTAGGTTTCAGATAGAGGATGGAAGTATAGAATCCAACCACCTTCCCAAATGGTTTTCTCAACTACGCATGGGTATGCAGAAGGCACACACAGACGCAAAATGAGTTCAGATGGGCATCCCAGCAAACTCATGTAGTGGATGGAAGAATGGACACACAAACCTCCCCAACACGATTGACTCACAGGTTACCAGTTCCAGAGCTACGTGAGGGTGCAGAGTTCAATGACTGATGTCTCGAGTTTAATGACTGATGTCTCAATTTTAGACTGAGGATGGGAATGAATGGAAGAACCCCCAAAATGGTTTGACTCTTGGGTTTTAACTACATGAGCTCAGGTCGACACTTGTCTCCCTGGATCTGCATGCACTCCATTTTGCATACGTTCCTTTCCCTGGAACTTAGGACAACACTTGGTCAATTGACCACTTTAGCCTTTAGTAAATAATAATAAATTATTATCCCCTTTAGAGGTAAGCCTCTTAGCTTATCCCCTAGGCCCACAAACTTAGCCTCCTCCCTTACCCAACCTTGTGGAAGCTTAGTCCCCCATCACTCTTTCTTCATGGTCAGTCTGCATGTAGTGATTTTTATATTTTATTAATGATCTGCATAATTACATATACAAAATCAGGCTCCTATCCTTTAACACCTAGGCTCTCTAGCCTAGTAAACACATAATCCCACCAGCTTATCAACACTCGGCTCACCAGCCTACAAAACATGCTTACAATTTATAAATACAACTGGGGCTCATCCTTGGGGATATACAATCCCATCTCCTTATTTTTGCATTGTCCTTAGTGCAACTCTTTACATGACATCATCAAGATTTCCAAAATCTTCAAAAGTATGTGGGTATTCTGCCCGCATAGCATCCTCATTCTCCCATGTCACATCCTCAAGACCGTACCAGGTCCACTAGACCTTTACAAGCCCTATGGCTCGATTCTAGAGCTTCTTTCTTTTCTGGTCCAATATGTGCACTGGGTGCACTTGCAAGACACCTTCTTTCTCCACCTGAATCATATTCCAATTGATTACATGATTAGCATTAGGTATATATATTTCTTAAGAATCAAATATGAAACACATTATGTACCGTCATGGATGCAGGAAATGCAAGTGTATATGCAATATGTGTGTGTGTGTGTGTGTGTGTACAGACAATTTTAATAACATTATAACCTGTATACAAGACATGCAACATACAATAAATAGAGAATTGTACTTATCTTTTGATTGAGAAGACTTCCATATCAACATTGTCTAGGCTAAGGTACCAAACCTTAGTAGCACTCCAACCAACCAAACCTCAACAGCACTCCAACCAATAGTCTCTCATTCCCCACATGCATGTCCCACCCCATGAGTGTACACCTTCACTGTTACACAATCCATCAGTTGTTACACCTCCCTTTCCTTGGGCTTCAGCAACAGGACGAACCGGAAGTCTTAGAGCGTTGTGGCTCCCAGAGTTCCAACTGCCCTCAGATATTTCTAATCAACATCTTCCCCAAGCTACTCTTTGTAGTCCATATTCTAAATTTAATCAACATCATCTCATATGCATCACCCACATTCGGTTACCATGAGAAAACATAAAATAATTCATTTAGGAACTCCAACTTAGTTCAAAAAGGAATTCAACTTTTTCCCCAAAACAGGTAATTCCATTTCATAATTCTTCTTGGTTGTTGCCAAATTATGAATGCAACCATCCTTGTGGTTTTCCATAGGCACCAAATTGCATACCTTTTTTCCTGTAATGCTTCCTCTTGCATACAACCAACAAATTGTCAGTATTTTCTGTACATCATAATTCAACATGTACAACACCTTATTCAATGATATTAGAATTGCCTACACCTAGCAATTCAATCACAATTACCAAACAATTTAACCAAATAAAATGACTCATCATTCTATGCATATGCATGTTCATAATTAATAACAATAAGTTTATTATTTCAATTTTCTGAACATAAATTTTTATGTAGTCTTTATTCATGTGACTACCTAGCTTGCAACTTTCCTGTTGCAATGTTTAACAGTTCCTGAAATGTTCTCAACTTCATGATGATCCAGATTATTTTTGGCATGAAATCAGTTTGGAGATATAATAAACAAATGCACAGAGATATCACAAATATTCAATAATATAATAGAAATGCATCTGAGATGCAACCATAAACACAGATATACAGTAATACAGAATTTCTATTAATAAAAGAAATGTACAGAGACTGTAAAAATACAGAGTGAAAGACTCGCTAGAATGGTGGCAGCTTATCTCTGAGAAGAGATGTGACAGCTACTCGCATTCGCAAGAAGATGATTAAAATGAGGCTATGAAGGCCTTTTTACAATAAACAGGAATGCCAAAAGTCGTAGACATCCAAAAACCTAACCCTAGGAGATGAAGCGCTAAAGGTCATGTGGACCCCATTTGGGTAAGTGAGTACATCAACTTCCCGGGGTCATAACTTTTTCATACGATCTTCGTTTTAGGCGTGTGATAGCTCGTTTGAAAGGTATTTTCAAGGAGATTCATTTCAAGGGATCAATTATGACTTTGAATATCATTGATAACCTCTATCTCGAAAAAAATTCATTTGGGCCCTCAAAATGGCCCCAGAAGTTAAAAACTGCTAAAAATAGTAAATTGCCAAAATTGTCAGAAAATTGTTTTGAGCCAGTCGGAAAAGGTGGGTAGCCACTGATATCCACCTAGATCAATCCTCCCTCCTTAGGAAGCAATTGTCTCCATTTCGTTGAGTTCCTAGGGAGAGGGAATAGCATTTGTTAAATCTCCATCTTCGTGAGTTGCTTGCCTTGCTGGAGATGTCACGCTGCTCAGTTTGTGGAAGTTTGTCACGAACCTGTTGAGGCTGAGGCCATTCAACAAGTTGGGCTACATGAGAGGATGATGTGTAGAATGAATCTTTGTTCTTTGTTGCAACCTTGTCGACTTACTTCTATTTGATAGAAGGTGCTTGGGGTGACGCTGTAGTGGTTGCAGTTTCCTTCTGTTCTCCTTTTGAACAGATTGTGAAGAAGCTAAATTTTACAGTATGAGATACTACCTTGTGGCACTTTTTAGGTGGAACAGTAGTTGGAACTACCTCTGGTATTCTATAGAGATGACGCCCCAAAGAAACAATGACACTGTGGGGTCGAGGCTCATAAACAACATGACACTTCCACATATATGGTTGGCCCAAGAGAACAACACAGACATCCAGTGGGGAAACATCACATAATACCTCATCCATGAAGGTTTGGATGCCATATGATAATTGAAATTGTTGGCTTACATGAAGATCTCGTCCTTCGTGAAGCCACTCAATGTTGTATGGCTGCGGGTGTGGTGTTGTCGAAAATCCCAATTGTTTAACGACCTCTGCTAATATGAGGTTCTTCTGGCTTCAGCTATCAACAATAAAATGCAGTGAGGCCCCCTTCACCCACCTCTGTGAATGAAAAAGG
Source organism: Picea sitchensis (assembly GCA_010110895.2). Lineage (NCBI taxonomy): Eukaryota > Viridiplantae > Streptophyta > Pinopsida > Pinales > Pinaceae > Picea > Picea sitchensis. Next base: position 50,634 of record SNQJ01S0021382.1, on the reverse strand, counting down.
TGTTCCCCCTCTTCAGTATCTATTGGTTCTTCTAGTTGAATTGTTGCGGTCGCGACAATAGCAGTGGGGTCTGCGTCAATGATGTGTCCTTTAATAGTATTTTCAGAATCAAATTTTGAATAAGGGTTCATCTCATTGCCTTTGATTTTTTCCACCAATGACTATTTTGAGCGACATGCATCGGTGTTGTGCCAAGGGATTTTGTGGAAATCGTACCATTTTTCGGTGTCCTTCTTTGTCTTCCTGTGACCCTTATTTTCTTGTGGCTTGGACTGGTTTTCGAGAGACTGTTTGTTAGGGACATCTTTGTCATACTTTGGTTGTTGTGGATTTGCAGAACCAAAATCCCGTTTTCTATGGTGCTTAAATTTCTTCTTGATTTTAACAGCATATCGATAGGCAGCACCGAGTGATGAGATGTCCAGAAAATCCATTTCAGTTTGGATGTATCTATGTAGAACCCCACGGTATTTCAAAACCAAATGTCATTCAGAGTCTTTGATACCCATCTTGGTGTGCAAGGTATGAAAGGTATTGGTGAAATACAAAACTACTTGGCCCCTCTCTTGCCACAGTGTGGTCCATCTCATGTATTGGTCCTCATAGTTGCCAATAGGGTAATATTGTTTCTTTACCACATCCACAAAAATCTCCCAAGTGGGATCGGCCCCATATATTTCAAACTCCTCTGTGGAACTCTTCTCCCAATAAGTTTCCTACCAATGTTTGACATGGGGGAGAGCTTTAAGGAGTGCGAAGGTGATCTTTTCTTTGTTGGAAAATTTGTGAACAGAGAAATAACCTTTTAGCAGATTTAACCATTTGTTTAAGGCGTCTGCATCTATCTGTCCTTCAAATATAGAAATATCAAAATTAACTTGTACCTTGAAAGGTGAGGTGCCTCCAAAGTGGCTGCTTGATGAATATGTGCATGTTTCTATCGGCAACCATTGAAGGATGTGGGAAAAATTCTCCATCATTTCGTCCCGCTGTCGCGTGAGAGCCTGCTCAAGCAACAGACTGATAGGATCATCTGCTCCGTCGTTTTTCTTTTCTTTCACCATTGAGGGTTTCTTAGGTGTGTGAGAGAGATTGTCTTCAAGAGAGACAATCTTGAGACCCAACTTTCTATAGTCATACCTCGTCGGGGACATGCACTGAAAAAAACGACAAATAACAGCCTTCTCTGATACCATTGATCTGGATTATTTTCGGCACAAAATGAGATCAGAGATATAATAAGGAAATGCACAGAGATATCACAGATATTCAATAATATAACATAAATGCATCAGAGATGCAACCATAAACACAGATATACAGTAATAGATGATTTTTATTAATGAAATAAATGTACAGAGACTATAAAAATACAGAGTGAAAGACTCACTAGAATGGTGGCAACTTATCTCTGAGAAGAGATGTGACAGCTACTCACATTCGCAAGAAGATGATTACAATGAGGCTATGAAGGCATTTTTACAATAAATAGAAATTCCAAAATTCCTAGACATCCCAAAACCTAACCCTAGGAGATGAACGCCAAAGGTCATGTGGGCCCCGTTTGGGTAAGTGAGTACATCAACTTCCCAGGGTCGTAACTTTTGCATACGATCTCCATTTTAGGCATGTGATAGCTCGTTGGAAAGGTATTTTCAAGGAGATTAATTTTGGGGGCTCAATCATGCCTTTGGATATCATTTAGAACCTCAATATTGAAAAACCTTCACTTGGGCCCTCAAAATGGCCCCAAAAATTAAAAACTGCTAAAAATAGTACATTGCCAAAATTGCCAGAAAATTATTTTGAGCCAATTGGAAAAGGTGGGTGGCCACCGATATTCACCTTTATCACATGAGTTAGAAACATTTAATCCATTAGTATAATTATTTCCAAGCAATAATAAATATGCATGTACTTACAAACACATTGAATCAATGCATTTAGTATACAATTATATCACTTACTATGCATGAGTACAATTCTCAATGCATACTTATTCAGTGCACCCTGCATTGAATTACATAATGCTATTTATCTCAGTCATGTATCTCACCATCCATAAGTTGGAATTCTGGACAATGTGTTGACACATTCTCCACACACTTCCTATTGTCTTCCCAATTAATTGGATACCTTCCTTTTCCACCCGAACACTACACCAAGACTATAATTTTGTGGTGTTCATTAGTGTTAGAAAAAAGGTTGTAGTCCAAGATTTATTTAAAAGTAGGAATCTTTTAGTACCTATGTGGCTCATAACCTTTCCATATCCAACCATGTCCTGGTCTCATACATGACTAGTTTACTAGCATTCATTCTTATAACGAGTTCTTATCTTTTAATTCTTTAGTTATTAATCCATAACCAAATTAACATGACATTCTGCTGTGTCATTGTGTGCATTCATAAGCTAAAAGAAAATCTTTGAATTAATACGGGCCTCTAGTCTTTACCACATCCAGTGGTATGCACTTAATAATATAATCATGTGATTTTATATAATAACTCTGGCTAAGGAAATTCTTACCTAAATTTCATTTCAATAATTATGCAAAATGAGTAATAAAACTCATACCTGCATGACTGCCATTAATAAATTTTATACTACCTGAAAGTCTGATGGCAATAGAATCTTTCATGCTTCTTTTATCAAACTTATAACCAGCACTTCATATTTATGTTTCTTCACTCCTTATGCAACAACATCATCAACAACACTTGCAAACATGCAAGCATTCTTTCCTCCGGCTGACCCAACAAGCCCTAACATACTTTCTACCACAGAAATTGCAACAACTTCTTTCTCCCTATCAAACTTTTCTTGTTGATCCTAGAAGTATTCAATTCTTCCCGGATTCCTGGATCTTCTTGTGCTCTCATTGTAGTCATTGTACATGACTATTTTTTTTTGTCCTGGGCACCTTCTGGACAAATCACTCTTGGTTGTCTTTTCATTTATAGTCCCAAACTAAGTTGTTATTAACCTTCAACTTTCCTTAATTTCTTGGGTCCAACTAACCCAATATCGTACTTGGATGAATCAAATTCCACACCAAGTTGTTTTATAGACTGTGGATTCTTCAACATCCAGCTACTCTTCAGGACTAATCTTCTTTATCCCTTTTCTGAAGGAATACTTTAGTACTTGAGGTTTTCTTGTACTCTTCGCTTCTCTTTTGCTAGCTTCATAGAATTCACTGAAAGTCTTTCGTTTACCTTACCTTCATAGATTCAAGTGATACCTCCAACCTCTTGGGTTGTCACTCATGGATCTATGTCACTTAATATGGATTCTTGTCAGGCACCATCTCCTTTGCATTCAAAACCATGCATAGAACCATTTTCTTCTTCATAGTTCCTTATTGATTTCAATTTAGAAGTCACTTCACTTTTAAATTATTCTTGACTTGATATCTCCATGCTCTTATGGAAATACCTTCACACCCTTGGAGTGCATCAAAAATCCTCTACTATACTAGATTTCCTTCCTGGAGTGTTGACATGCACTCCTATTAGTTTGATATATATCTCATGATTTATTCTTCCATTATCTTAGAATATTCATGGACTCGACTCCATCCAGGAGTTTTTCCTTGTCTACTTTGCATATTTTCCATAACATATTATGCTGATATTAATTTTCAGCATTCCATTGTTATTTGGATTCCTCTAATTCAGCTCATGCATATTCAACTTCTATCATGCCATATTTGATGACTTCATTCCATGCTTTTACTGCGCATTCTGATAACAATAATGGAGGTGCTACCTCAAATCTGTAGGGATGATCCTTAGAGATGTCACATCTTATCTCCAAACTCTTTAATATTCCATAAAACCTTCCTTCCTTATTCCCATTCTTTGCATCTCCATACGAACTTATGGTTCATGCATTATCATGTATTGTAGATGGGTTTCTCCACCTAGCATTCACATTTGATGTGTAAAGATTGTCACCTAAATTGTCTTCCCCAAACAAGAATTCCATTTGGGGTTTCCATGTTGCTTATTGAACCCATCATCTGATTCAATGATTTCTGAAAAATCTTAGATGTAGAATAAATAATTTTCCCTAACCTTCTTCCTTCTTTCTTCTATCTAAAGACATCTCTATCACTTTTCGAGACCTTTCCAGTCATGACTTTCTTTCTCAATCCCGGGCCTTGAGAAAAAAGCTATAATCCGTTAAAACTTGTGCTTCCTCTCTGATGCACTTCTTGTGCAGCAATCTCTTTTCTCTGAGCTAATGGCTCTTAGATATTTGTTGGACCCTATAATAAAGTTCCCAGGTCTTTTGTACCTCCCTGATGGAGGTCCAAACCAAAGAAAACACATGGTCTTCCTTCCTAACCCCTTTTTCCATATTTAACATAGTTTTTGGGCACTAGCCCTCATTTTTCCTTGGGCCCTTAATTCGCATGGGACCATGACTGTGACCAAGTGCTAAATCAATAGGTTCTTACTCGAGCCTTTGGCTTTGAGAATTTTCAAACACAACACAACAATCTCTTGGAGTTTTGGATTACGGAACTTGTGAAGTAGAGTGGATCAATAGTCCACATCTACTCAGCATCCAATGACTAACACTTACTATGGAACCTCAGGCATCTGAGTTCTGAGACTTCATAGTTTCAGGACTTTGGGAGATACCGCTGCAAAGATCAACGATCCTTGTTGATTTGAGATCAATGTTCCTCGATTACTTTGGGACTTCTGGACTTTTTGACCAAGACCATATCAAGGGTCCTTCGACCTCCTCCTCGATTAATGATTGATATCTCCTTCGGGACTTCGACGCTTTCACCCTCTGCTTTCCTCTAGAGTTCTCTGTACCCAAAGTTCCATATCTGGCACCACGCATCCACTTTCATATTAACGACTGTCCAACAGAGTGAGTCTTTGTCTTCCACATGTCTCCTCGTAAATCAACGATCCATGTTCCTTCCTTCAGATCAATGAACCTTTAGACATTTCGAGCTTCGGTGCTTTGGAACATTCTAAAACACAACTTCAAAAAAAACCCTGAAGTACGATTCTCCGAAGTTCATGATCTGGTGACACCTGTCCAACCCAAATCAATGGCTCCTAGCTTCTTCAGCTATTCAGGTATTTGGTGATTACATATCTTCCCCGACCACAAACTTCCAAAGTGGTTCTCTCTGGATTTATGGATCTTTCGCCGCCTATCAACCTTGACGATGGATGGTCCCTAATTACTTCGGGACTTTAGCAAGTCCACTATCCCTTTTTCCTTGGCTCCTCCTTAGAGGTGACCTTGGGCAGTGACCTCACGCAAACACATGATTGTAGGCACACTCAAAGGTGGTTTGAGACCAAACTACTTTTTGTCCCGCAATTCACCTTGAGCCTACACATGTCCTTTCTCCAAAACTGTGGTTTGGATTGCAGCCTGCCCTTGACTTCGTAAATATTGAGCACCTTATATCCCTACAATGCAATGTGACTATCGATCTCATGATCTTAATGATGCGTCTAAATGGATGACCAAGATCTACCTCCAACAGTTCATATCTCTTCTGAATTAGAATATTTTCTAAGTATTCAAAGGCTTTGACCTTTTCTCCCCCTTCGAGTTCGTCAATCATGTTTCTTATACACTTATAAAAAGAGTTGTCCCTTGTGAGATTGATCCTTAGAGTATTTTGATTTCCCATGCACTCCTTGCATTTCTGGGATTTCTTCAAACTCAGATATGAATGATTTCTTGAAAATAAATTCTTCTCTCCCTCCTAGCATTCCTCTTGCTCAATGCACACCTTGCAGAGCTCCTCTTTATAGAGTGTTCTATAACTCTGTCTCTCTTTTAACTCAACACAGAGTTGTTCCTGTGAACTCCTTTCACTTCTACTGATGAGGATAAATGTTATCTCTTTTGATCTTATGAGTCGAAACAAACTCTGTCGTCGCACTCCTTTCAGACTGTGTGCACACCTTGCACAAGCTCAAACAAAGAGAAACGATTGAAATTTATGCAAACACTTCACAATTTCACACATTACTCTGCGATCCAACACCACTTCTGTCATGTTTTTACGATACCGAGCTTCATAACATGGCCAATTTAATCATCTTGGCACTCAGTAACATTTATGAGGTCCAAAATTGGTTCCTCCAGACACAATTTCCACCTGAAACTTCAGGTCCAAAGACCACTTATCTAGCCCATAAAGGCTCAGTGTTGAAACCATGGGTTAGAAATCAAATTTTGTCTACTTCAACAACAATTCTTTCTGAAACTTTTGCTTCAACTTCCACTAACATGGCCCATCTAGGCTTAGTGTTGTAACCATGCTCTAATACCATTTTGTAACATCCCTAGCCCTCCACAGACCAGGAAATTCTACCAACACAACCTTAACTTAGCCTTTAAAGCTCTGATACCATTTTGTAACATCCCCAGCCATCAACCGGCCTGGGCAATGCCACTACTCCTGTAGCTCTACTTCTCTAATCTAATCTGTGAAAGCTCCAGCCTTAAACTTCTGGGCTATGCCACATAGAGATACTCACGGAAAAACATACACATCCATATAAACATAGAATGACTATTCTACATATATATAACATAATAATGAGGAAATAACAATAAACCTACACATGTCGCATATACAACATATATAGGCAATACTCATCAATTATAACATATGTACCATTACACAACATATAAATGAACATAAAAGTGGTACTTATATGTTATTAGAATACCACCAACTACGTGCAGACCTTCTATGAACCTCCCAACCATAGACCATGCTACTCATCATGCTTAGCAGTGCATCACCCCCGAGATGGGACTAAGCTCCACCTAGGGAAAGATAATCCTAGACTAGGCTGAGGTTATAGGAACACTACACAGTGCAACTGGAAGGGTTCTCTCCCATAGCCTTCTTACGCCCACTACTCACATACTCTCATTCCCCACATGCATGTCCCACCCCAGGAGTATACACCTTCACTGTCACACCGGACAGTCCTTCGGTTGTTAAACCTCCCTTTCCTTGGGCTTCAAGAACATGTCAGACCAGAATTCTCATAGATTCATAGCTGGTGTTGGACTCCCTCTAGGAGAAAACCACTTCCCATAAAACTCTCTCACCAGGGAGAGTTGCTCACAGGCCTGACAACCTGCCTCTTTAGCCACAACCACCTCCCTCACCTAGAGAGAGTGTTGCACATAGACTTGACAACCTTATTCTTCAACTTCGTTCCCACAAAAGGAGGAAAACAACAAGTCTTAGTAGGGAACAGATGGTGGTAGCAAGACCACTCCGCCAAGGAACTTCATGGCCACAAAAGGCCACAGTTATAACACACATGACCTAGACAATTATGGGATGTTTAGGCTTCACAATAGACAACCACCCAAAAATGGCTCAAGTAATGACTTGGCTCTGGAATGGTGGATAGACTGGGTTCACGAACTCACAGGTCGACTTTCCCCTCCCGACTAGTTCTCTCAATGGTGTATAGGTATGTAAAGGACAGACGTCCGAGGTTTTCAGGTTTCAGACTGTGGATGGAAGTATAGAATCCAACCACCTTCCTAACTGGTTTTCTCAAATGTATGTGGGTATGCAGAGGGCATATGCAGATGAAAAATGCATTCAGACGGGCATCCCAACGAACTCAAGCGGAGGATGGAAGAATGGATGCGTGAACCCCCCCAACACGATTGACTCATGGGTTACCAATTCCAGAGTTGCATGAGGGTGCAGAGGTCGACCTCTTAGGTTCATACTGAGGATGGGCATGAATGGTAGAGACCCCAACACGGTTTGACTCTTTGGTTTTAACTACATGAGCTCAAGTCAATACTTGTCTCCCTGGAGCTACATGCACTCCATTTTGATTACGTTCCTTTCCATGGAACTTAGGACAACACTTGGTCAATTGACCACATTAGCCTTTAGGAAATAATAATAAATTATTATCCCCTTTAGAGGTAATCCCCCTAGCTTATCCCCTAGTCAAACACACTTAGTCTCCTCCCCTACCCAACCTTGTGGAAGCTTATTCCCCCATCACTCTTTCTTCGTGGATAGTCTGAATGCAGTGATTTTTATATTTTATTAATGATCTGCATAATTACATATACAAAATTAGGCTCCTGGCCTTTAACACCTAGGCTCTTCGACCTAGTAAACACATAATCCCACTAGCTTATCAACACTCAACTCACTAGCCTACAAAACATGTTTACAATTTATAAATACAACTGGGGCTCGTCCTTGGGGATATTACAATTTTCATATGTGGAGCCTCTAACAAGCTTGAATTAAGGTTGTATGCAACAATATAAACCATAATTCTAATTGTCTATATCATCGTATATTGAGAAAAATTTCATCTACATCTAGCTCAACCTCTTTGACTTCTTAATCTAACACATATGCCTGCTCCCTATGTTCAACTGCATTGTAAGAATAAATTTTAGTGTACAACATCAATTTGAATTTTTTTTAATTTATTATATCATCATTTGACCTCCAACACCCATGCACATAATTGAATATATGTTGGTATTCTAATAGAATGTTCCCACCCAGTTGTCACAGGCCCAACGAATGTTGTAGTGTATCCACTTTGACGGACTGTACCCACCCTAGTGTCACATCTCCAATGTACTTTTACCACCCTAGTGTCTCCATTGTGACATACTTTGAATTCCCTAGTGGTGTCATTCTAATAGTGTTACCACGCCATACCATTGGACCATTGAAAAAATGTTCCCTCCCGAGCATCATGGCTTTGACGGAGGCAGCCTGCCACAAGTTCTCAATTTTGATGGTGTGTGCATCGGATTTTCGATGCTCTTTACACACGTTATCATTAAAATAACATCTGATGCCATCAGTATTGCGATGACCACTCAATTTATAAAATATTCATGATAATGCCACATGGCAGCCTCTTGCATTGAATGAATGATAGTTATATATGCTCGTTACCATTGTGATGTTTCTTTGTGATGAAAATATGCTAAGTTAAATCTCTCCAAAGATTCCACGTGGACATTTTATATGTCAAACGTTCGACAAACGGATAGTGTCGTTGATAGGGAGATGAAAGTGCTTCGACGAATTTTTGGAATTGGGTTTTTCGGACTATAGATGTTATTTCATCAAAACGTCATTGGAAATTGTGCCAAATCTACTAGTGATGAAATATGAATCAATGGAGGAAGTTAGACTAGATGATGAAACCACCAACAATTGAAATTTCAAATATATCAAGCTTCTCGTCTTTTTTCATATAAGATGTATTATGGAGAAAAGATAATCATCTTTGTCTCTTCGATTATTTAGGCTTTGGACTTAGGGTTTTGAGAAAGTTTGGGATCCCTATATCCAAATTAATCCCTCAATTTTTTATATTGTCTAATATACACATTCTTATTGTTGAATAAAGATTGAATTTGTTAATCATTTTTGTGTAGTCGAATTTATTTTGCTGTGTATGTTAGTTTATTTTAATTGGTTATTTTAATTTTTTGTGGTTGCCAAACCCCTGCATCACACAACTTCTCAATTGTCTTCTTTCATATTAGGTCTCAAATGTATAATGGTTAATTTGATGAATCTTCTTATTCAATTCCCCATTTTAGTCCATTTCATCATGACACAGTATCAACACTTATCTTGAATTGCAATCTTTTCCTATAGTGGTAATCTATGTTGATGTTTGGACAACATCGGAAAACATTCTCTTAGAATAATAATTAATAATATAATTATTGATTATTAAATATCATATATAATAAGTAAATGATAATAATAAATAGTTATTGATTATTCAAGGGAGGCATCCTTTCATGGATGTTCACCATATGTTCCCTATATATGGAACACTCATCATTGTAATAATATATTGATCATATCTCATATGAAGAAAAACAACATGGTATCAGAGCTGCACTGGACTTGACTCCTTCACAGAAGGGCCCAGGAAAATGAGAGTAGAGTAAAATGTTGTGAGTGTTAAAGTTATGGGGTTGTTACAATCTCTATGTACAACATATTTACTTTTTACTTCTACCTAAATTATAGAAATAATTCCATAAATTATGGTGGGCAGTAATTTCTAGTAAAAATGTATAATTACCTAAATATGAGAAATGTATTGCATATTTACTTATACCTATATTTATGCAAAGAATCAAATGAATTATGGAGGAACAATTTAACATAGTCAAGTACTATATGGATGGATTATAACCAAATCAACCTTTGGGTAGTTAGGAGGTATTCTCCAACTATTTATAAGAAAGAAAATTTAATTTAATTTTAAATTTAATTTTCCAAAGAGACATTTCTTTTTTGGATCAATCTAATTTTTCTATAAAAAGACACTTGAAAGACACAATAATAGACACACATATTTTTTCTCTCACACACGTGGGATAAGTGATCTGATGAAGAGACTAAGAAGTTGAAATTTTCTTAGTTACTTAGTGATGTTCTAGTGTTTACTAAAGTAATATCATATATCATTGGAAGTAATTACCACTTGCGGAAAATTGTGCTTCTTTAATTTAACACTAGAAAGTCAACATGGTTAGTTGTATTATATCGAGTATATGATGGATGTGTGTTGGTATCCATATGACATCGAGTATACGCTAGATGTGTGTTGGTAGTCGCATGACATTGAGTATTTGATGGATGTGTGTTGGTAGTCGTATGACATAGAGTGTATGATGGATGTGTGTTGGTCATAGTAGAAGACATATTATTTGGACGGTCATTGTTTATAGTTCTGCACAAGATACGTTGATCTCCTCTAGGAGATGCTTTTTGTTGTTCTTGTTTCTTGTTCCGAGAAGGTCACAAGTAATAGCTATGAGAAGGATCCATAATGACAGTCACAAGAGGCATACATGGATGGAAAGACATTCCAACATGATATCAAGGAGAGACATTGTTAGAAATGATGCTTAGAGACAGGAAGTCTCTAGGAGCAATGTGTCTCCTAGGATGGGACCATGCCAGATAGAAAAGACAGTTCCAATGATCATGGATACAGTGAGTCAAGGCCAACTGTATCACAACTATGGTAGATCTAGTAGAGGAGGAAAAAACATTATGAGAGTCAGAGGGATCATGTGTAGCAGTCCTAGTACATGATTCAAGCCATAAGATGTTGAGGAAGCGGGCATGGAAGCAGTTATAATGTATGTAGAGGCACTCCCAGAGAGGGAGGTGGTACTACATCTAGAGGGAGAAGATATTGAGTTACCTCCAAAGAAGGAGGAAGAGATACCTTCAGTATCATAGGAAGCAAAGAGAGAGGAGAAGTCACCTCCAACTCCATAGGGAGTGTTGATGTTTTTCATCTTCCTGAGACATTAGTTTCATGAGGGAATGTTATAACACTAAATTGCACCACACATGCTTACCTGGCATCAGGCCAACTCATATCCCTTCTTTGCCAAAACTCTGTTG